>MU870943.1:3346-26282 GCA_036418205.1 Ostertagia ostertagi | reverse complement strand
ATTTGTCCAAAGTGCTTGCTCATCCAAACATACACCTGTATAACCACAAAATAATGCCGACGCAAGTAGAGGTAGCCGTGCCTTCCCCTTCAAAATTCCAAGCTTCTAATCGAAGAAAGACCAGATGTTGGTTGTAAGATCAATACCGCTACATATCTCACTTAGCGTAAAATTTCTTCCCGAGGAACAGCGCTAAAGAACAGAGTAGGTGGTCTTTCGTTGGCACGCGCTTAGCGCTGGAAGGGCTGCCAGTACGAAGACCTATTCTTCGAAGAGAGGTGTCGAACGATTTTGGAAAAAAGCAGATTTTGACTTGCTTTGCTTTCGAGTTGATTGTGTCGCCAACGATCTGATGACGTTTGTCTTCTTCACTGAACCTGGCGTTATGGTTTCCAGCGCCAAGCCCCTCTCGTGTTCTACCTACAACTCAGAAGGGTCGAGCGTGGGAGAGATTGGGCTTCTGCTGTCAGAACTCCCGAGTCGTTCAACTAGGCTGCTGCCGTCTGTGGATTTGCTGGACCACTGCGCCCGATCTCGCCGCTTAATATGCTCGGTGGTTAATCGAAGGAACCCTGTGGAACTAAAAGGAACATGACGATGTCAGATCGTGCTTGGAGTTGACTCCGGCGCAGAGCATGTGGGCCACACATACATACTACATATTTAGATCGTGGATTGAGGGATGATGCCCTCGATTAACTTGTGTTTGATTCTCTATATCGCTAGGCGTCTGAAACATTCTCGTCGATAGTGAAGAAGAAACAAGCTCATTGTCGGAAGTAGTTACAGAAAAATTGAAGTAATAGCCACGGATATAAATGGGCTTACCAAATGATCAGGTGAACCACTAGGCGCTTCTTGGCAAAAAATTTTTTTATTTCTTCCAACTTCCACCATCAAAATGCTCTAAAAATGTTTACACCAATAAATGTAAAGCTGATTGCTGAGCTCACTGATTATGCCTAATATTTCATCCTCGCACAATTCATTTACATGGAAATCTATTTCATCATCCATACGAAAACTGCAGGAAGGCTTCCCATTTCGAACTCGTTCCTTCCAACGTCTGCTTTCCATGAACTGAAGAAAGTCCATTGTTAGCACAGAGCACTTGCTTCAATATCCAAGGCTCAGATATTGAAGGATTCTGCTCGAATTTCTTTGGTTCAATTGCACAAGTGAGAAATGAATGTTTGAAAAATTGGCCAATTTGAACCACAGAACTGAAGGGCAACTTGTTCTCTTTTTTTTTTTAATTTTCAGAGCCGTTCGAGAAGCCGGAGCATTGGCTCTGTTCCACTGTAATTCTATAAATAATATGCAAAGCGCGGCTCTTGAAAAATGCCGTATGTCATTCAAGTAAATGAAGAGTAGTCATTGATGATGTAACAGAGCCTAAGCCAATTAGGGGCGGAAGTAATAGCAAGAGGGACCATGCGTGCGGTCCGAGATCAAACCCTGGGTAATGCGCCGTCCGGACCGACTAGGACTTCCATTAATCCGGGGTTTCAATTGATTGGCAGCAGTTTTGGTCTGGGAGGATAAAAACACTGACTTATGCACCGGCTTGCCCCTGAAAGTCATTGTATAGGCCAAATCACACTCAGGTCTCCAATACGATTCTGAGTGGAAGACGAAATCATGGCGCATCCCAACTGGGATTGACCAACGCCGAATGCTTTGACTTTGCCCTTTTACTAATGAGTTGATGTACGTAAATTTTAGCTGCTTGCTCGCCGAACTCACCTCAAAGAGATCGTCTTCGTCTAGCTAAATTGGTGTGCGAACTCGACGATAATGTAGAAAACAAAAAATTTCACCAAAAACGCTGAAAATAAGGGTCCTTTTTCTTTAATCTGTATGGGATTTTGAGGGACAGACAGTCGGCTAAGAGATTATGAGCGCCGGCTATAGTCACGACGACAAGGACACATGACCATTGAAAAATCATGAACAGTTTGGACTTGATCCTTTGGAGAGAACTTCCCATTCTCCTTCCAGTATTGTTAATTTTTTTAATTTTTTTAATTTTAATAATTTTTTAAAGTTAATTTGATTTTGATTTTTTAATTTTTTTTTTTTTAATTTTTTGAGTTTAATTTAACAATTGATTAAACCACAAGGATGGAAGGGCATGGTTTGCGATGACGTACCGTTGCCAGAATGTTGATCCACTGAACCATACGCATGGTAAGCCGTGCCACTCTTGTCACCACACACTTCTCTGGGCAACGTATTGAACGAGATTGCATTTGTCGTTGGAAAAATATGCACGCTCGGCCTAGTACTGCGTCAGAAATCAGAAGTTACACTCACTCTTAGGGTGCTTGCACAGAGTGTTTATGGAACATCCTGGATGGTATTGTCAAATTCAAAAAGAAAAGAGATCAATTGGAACCTAGGGTCGTAAATTGCGGAGAAGTTTTCCGCTTTATTGTTGCTGGCAATGACTCACTTTTGAACGCATATTTTCAGCACAACAATACCTCCATCGAATCCATTGAAATTAGGGTGCCACATTAGGTATAGGTATATAGGAAACATGTTAGATCCACTGATGTGACAGTTCTGCTTTTTGGCACGAGCCCGAATTCATACTCGAGCTTGATATTGAAAATGGGCCATCCTTCAAGATTTACATGGTTCTATGTCCTTTGCAGCTTCGCTTACCTTCTATGATTCGTCTACCAGGGGTGCTCCTAGAAAACTTTTAGAAAGCCAAAACAGCAATTCGTAATCATTTTTTCACATTACGTGCTGGAATATGCTAAGGAGCAAGATAATCATGATACCTTGTTTTTGTTTGTTAAAAAAAATCATGATACCGCCTAAACTCTCTAAGTTTCATCGGGATGTATTCCATTATCTTAAGGATGTCAGCTAATTGTTCTCCCTCAATTGTTGCAAACTCTTCTCCCTCTCGTTTTTGTTGTTGGATCCATCTTTTATCTGACGGTTAGTTGCTTTACTTCATTTATTATTTAGATTGATTTACTGTTTTTCATTCTAACTTACGGTGTTCTGGAATTGGTTTTATAATTTTTTTTGGAAGCTCCTTCACATGTCTTCATTAGATGTGCTAATAAATGTAATGTAATCCTAGGCCTAGACTTTGGCATCCGTGTAGCTCTGGTGACCTGACTGACTCTGTGACTTTATTTTGTTATCGGAAGACTGAACACCTCCTCAATATTAACCCCGTTTGCATTTCCAACAGCGCAGCACTTCGGTGTTATAATAGCAATCTCTGAAGAGTTTGATAAAGAAAATGTAAAAAAGCTACTTCGTGCAATGGCTGAAGTTTGTTAATTAATTAATGATAGGAGTACCCAAAGTGCACAGATGATTTTTGTTGTGATATAAATCTAGGTAACTCTCTCACATGTTTCCTCCCCTTGTTTACGATTGCTCAGCATATCGAATGGACACCTAATCGGACCGGTTCTCACAAGCAACCGCCAGAGAATACTATCGTTTATTGCGACTTCTTCTAGCCATAGCAGGTGCTGCTTTGATGTTCACAGCGGCTAAGATCTCGTGCGGCCACTGTGATCAAAGCATTGGACAAACTGCCTAAGGCCGTAAAAAATCACAGTTCGGAAGAAAATGGAGATATTCACAGCCGCTCCATTGCTTTTAGGCTCCCTTCCACCAATAATGCAAATCCTATCTTTAGCAATTTTGTGTACTGTATGCCAAACGAGGTTTTTAAGATGGAATCTTTATTTACTGGCCTGACGTTTCGACAGCTTCGTCTTCTTCAGAGGCCTGGAGATAGTCTGAAGCTTTTGATTCGTTAGCTACTCGATCCACCGCGCACAGTATTCTTGACGTCAGAGAATACTACGGAGCACTCAGAGATGAAAACTTAACGATGGACTTTACAATGGGAGGCAATAGCCCACACCCTGTGTTATTTGATGTCAGTAGAACGAATGAGCTCTTTTCGTCGCGTGGTGCCATATATTTCGAAATCTATCAATTTGCACGTCGCACTGATGGCTCGCCACTTCGAAACAAAGGCAGGAGCTATACGAAGTTATACGACCCATTTGGCATACAGTACAAAAACAATTGCAGTACATTCAACATCAAATGCCGAGGTTCGAAGAAAGGATGACAACGAGCCTATCTTTAGCAATTTCTTGCTCAATAAAAAGGCAGTTGCAAAGAAAGTTGCTTCTCTAGTTCAATTCAGACATCATCCCAATCTTCGAATTCTGAATTTCAAAGATTGTGGAAAGAGCCTACGTATAAAGTTCAGCTTCCACAGCTGACTGCTACGATGCTTCGAACCCTTACATAGCTGAGCCTTCTTTGGTGAAGCTGATTCGCCACGAATGAGTTGACATAAATTTTGTCACTTCTCGTAAGTAACTCTGTTTTGAAGTGATTGCTGATATGCTTTTTCACTAGTTCAGTTTTTTTTCGCTGAATGTTTCACAAGAATGCTGGGTTGTGAACAAAACTTTCGCCCCAGGCGGGACTAGAACCCGCACCTCTCGCTTTCCGGGCAAGTGCGCTACCAGTTACGCTACCGGGGCACCATTTCATTCCAACTCAGCTTTTCATGGTATACTTACCATAGCTTGTCAGCACTCACACGTATAACGTGTTGAGCCGGTTAGCCGATATCGGCATTCAAATTAAAATTCATTGCTAAAGCTTTCATCCTTTTGGTCAGGCGGGTTGGAGCCCTGTCTGGGGTGAAATCTTTGTTCACAACCCAGCATTCTTGTGAAACATTCGCAAGGCGATTTGCGGCCAAAAACAGCAAAAGGTTGTTTGTTTTAATCACGACATTTTCTTTGGTTTAATTATGTTATGCTTCTCAGTGATGTCTTAGTTTGGACCATCCTTACATCTGCTCTACCAAATGTTGGGCCTCGGGTGGAGAGGTCGCAAAGACCGGCCTAGTTGGCGGAGTACTAACCATAAGATGGTATCCGGAGCCGCTTGATGTCTACTGCGACTTGCAGTGTTGGAGGGCACTGCTCTAAACCACCGAGCGTCTTTCCCTGGTGCTTGTGTCTATCTCATTACCATTCATGACTATAGGCTCTTGCAATTGGTACTCTTTTCGTTTTCTCATATTCATTATGGGACAGTGCTATACAATATGATGTTTTTTATTGTGTTTAATACCGATAATTAATAAATAAAAGGGCGGAAGTGGTGTAGTGGCAAGTGGCACGCTTACCACGCGAGCGGTCCGGGGATCAAATCCTGGGTCGTGAGTCGCCCGGGCCAACCAAGCCTTCCATCCCTCCGGGGTCGGTTAATTGTCTGGGAGGATAAAAACACTGACTTGTACATCGGCTGGCCCCCGCAAGTCATTGTATAGGCCACATCGCATTCAAACGCCACTACGAATGTACAAATGTAGAATGCGTGCCGCATCCCAAAAAGGGATTGATCAACGGCAAATGCTTTATCCTTTATTCCTTAATTAATAAATAATATTATAATAACAATATTTGCAAGTGGTTGTTTACTCAGAACAAGGAATCCTGTACGTTATGATCTGTCCAGATTCAATCCACGCAGACCATAAGTGCTGAAGAGCGATACTCAATGATCGTAGAAGCACTAAAATCAGGAGAAAATAGCTAGCTAAAGATGCATGTTCTATTCTGTTGAAATCGCATCGCATATACCTCAAAATGAGGTATCGTAAAGAAAAACTGCATGCCATAAAAAACCGATCTTCTTCGTCAATTGCAGATGAAATAAGCATTAGAAGCGTGGGGAATCAAGTGGCTAACTTTTGCGAGCCTTGCGAAAATCAAAACGCTCGTAGCGGGAATAACTAGCATTTTTCAACCAATTCTTCTATGACGGTTAATTTTTCCAAGCTACAGCATGCGGCTTTCATCAAGGTGGATTCCGCGTCCTTGGGGACAATCATATCCCTTTAGTTGCTGATCCGACTCCGATCATTTTTGTTCCGTCCCTCATGCAAAGGGGGAGCAAAAGTGAGATTTTCTTCCTGCATATTCAAAAATGAATCAAGCATAGTCCTCAGAAGTCTAGCCTAGTGCTTCTCGCAGAAAATGTAAATGACATTAATTTTTTCTGCTACCATTGGCCAACTACAACCACGAAGGGGCCAAACGGCTTAAAATCTGTGCTTGCAAGCGTGGCGCGACAGTTCAAGGTTGAAGTCTCCTCGACGGCGATAGCGGACGGTCCATATTTTGAAGACGTTCAGAGCATTTTTTAGCCTCTGGTGGGCCATTTCAGGAACAAGTGAGGTAAGCATACCATCAATGGCGGCACCAGGGTCAAGCGTGCGTTAGCAATTCTCGACGAATGGGTCACATAAGCTCCAAAGGGAAGCAAGGAGGTCGTAAGTGCGGGATCAGCAATGATCAGAGGACCGGTAGCCTGTACACTTCTACTGCATTCTCTTTCTACCGATGGTTTTGCCTATATTCTTCAAAATCGAACGCTTTTATTATATTCTTTGAATGCGTCGCCTGATACGTGTCACCCCGAGGCGCACTTCTTTCCATACCCTGCCTTTAGCGCCGCACGGTCTACCTTCGACCGCACGTGTGGCTTTTGTAGGTTCGTGTTTCTTATCGAAAACTGAATTTCGTGAAACTGTGTATGTAGTGTCGCTCCGCAGTCATTACAACACAGCTCATGTTATACATCTCATGTGAAGAGAGTGCATTGGTTTTTTTCGGATAGGATCCGTTGCAATGAATCCACTACCTAGGAGAAATGCATTTATCAGCGTTAAATTCACATCGTAATTCATTTCATTCAACCATTTAAAGGAAAGGAACGATGAAAAATTAGCTCCAGGGATGGCGAAGAAATCATTTGTAGCTGCCCGAAACACGAACCCGAGAAATGGGACCCTTCCTTGCCCGTTGATTTGCGCAGCGATGCGACTCTCATCGCTGTGCCCTCTTCAACACTACGCTCTCTCAGCTATTTAATCACTCGCCACGTATAAACCTTCTGCGGTGATAAATAGCCGGTGGGCGTACCCCGCCAACGGCGCCAAGAGTGAGCCATGCTAGATTGCCGAGGTGGTCTAATCTTTCGCTGCCATTGTGCGTCGTTTCAGCTCTCTCTCTAAGAGCCTGTCAGTCTGGCTCCCAGCCATGCAATTTTGCCCTTCACAGATCTTCTTTCCTATCGCGAATTCGTCCTTTAAGTTGAAACCTTGCAGTGGCTCCAAAAACCTCTTCAGAAGCAGAAAGCCTGTGGATTCCGAACTTGCTGTATACTGTCACAATATTGTTGGCAGGTGCAAAGAAGCCAAGGTTCTTTGGAACAGCGAGCAGTGCAATTAATGGAGATGCTTTCACTTCAACGGGTGGGGGTCGACACATTCTCCTCTAATGCGCAAATTCGCGCACGGAGGTGCCTATCTTCGTAACATGATTGAACTATTCAACTACTTCAATAAGGGTTGAATAGAGCAGGTCTCCTACATAACAGCGTCATATTAACTTTTCTGAATAAGGCATCTGGAGGAGCTGTAGCTTTTGGAAGTGTAAATACTCGCGCTTCTTGAGAATTTTTCTCTAGCTTTTCGAAAACAGTTTTCCACTATTTTCCACAAATTTAGTATAACATGGTTCACCGTTGGTCGTAGATTTGCTCGAGCGGGCGCCAGCAACGTCTCCATTCGTCCCTGTCGCGTGCAAGAGTTGTCCAGTGGATCCTCCTCGCTCGAGGGACACGATGTCCTTCATTCCTTTCGTTCAGAGCTTTCGTGAAGAAGTCTGACCATCGGGCCGGCGGTCGTCCAGGTGTTCGTTTGACGTCCCGAGGGATCCAGTCGGTAACCGCTCTGGTCCAACGGTCATCACAAAATCGCATAACCGGCGCATGGCGTGTCCGGCCTAAACAATCTTTGATTTCTTGGCGTTCCTAATCTTCGATCGTTGGCGAAGTTAGGAAACCCAAATTCCCTTTTGCACTTGCAGGTAAACCCCATTACTGGGGCTGAAGTGCGCCATGAGCGAAGCCTTCTCCCTGTATAAATATTAGGTTGTCCCATAATTAGTGAATCACTTTACATTTATTGCTATAAATTCCAAGAAAAATGGTGAAGGCGTGAAACATGTTTTGCCAAGTAGTACCCACATTGTCCTACCTGAGCAATTAGTCAGCCCATTCACATGTTGCCTTCCGAGGCTTAAACTTCAATTTTTCTGGAATCTTTCCCCAAACACGATATGAAATCGCCATGTTCCCTCTGGTTTCCCAGAGTTCTTTCAGTGATCATCCTGCGTATTCACCAGTGTTGTGAAGTGGGTGGAGTGTGCTAGCAAATCACAAGGAGCAGTAGCCTAGCTTAAAAGATTCGGGAGTTCTGACAGCAAAAGCCCAACCTCTCTGTACCTGTATCCGACACTTCTGAGATGTTGGTGGAGCACGAAAGGGACCTTGCGCTGGGAACCGCCGCCCAGTAATACTAGGTCACTGAAGAAGGCAAACGTCGACAGCATAATGGCGACGCGTTCAATCTGAAGTAAAGCAAGACAAAGTCTGCTTTTTTCTGAGGTCATTCGACCCCACCTTTCGGAAATATTCATAAAAAATTGGAGACCTTTGGGCTAGCAGTTCTTCCAGCTCCACCGTGTAGCCCTATCCTCGTACCAGCGAAAGACAACCTAGTCTGACTTATAGCACTCTTCTTCAGGAAGAAATTTTACGCTAAGTGACATGACCTCAAACCCGACTTCCGATCTTTCTTCGATCAATAGCTCCTGGAATTCTAGAGAAAAGACAGCGACTAAATTCCCATGTATAGGCAATACATTGTAGATGACAGAGGTGTATGTTTGGATGAGCAAGACTTCATATAAAAAAGAAAAAAATTGAATTCAAAAATACCCAAAGTGATTCACTAATTATGGGACAACCTAATATTGAGGCACAACCCAGGCAGAGGTTTTTTATAACTCTTCTCTTCGGTCAGAAGTATAGAACCCTAGGGGACAATCACAAATGTGGCGTTCACGTGCACGGAATTCGACCGACAAGAACGCTTTGGGCTTGCAAAGTAAGCTGCTCGAGCTGCAGCGAACGAGCTCTCTTATCAGGCCGTTGTCTGGTGCTCTCTCATCTGATGCGCTCTCTCGCCCCATACTCTCCTCTTCGCGCTTAGTCTCTCGTTCCTTTAGCACAGCCAATTAGGAAGGTGAGTGAGCCCTCAACCTGAGCGTTTTCGACGGATTCTTTTCCTTTTTTCTTCACTGCCGGCCCACTTGCAAAACGGGAGCATGTTCCGAGGTGAAGCCCCACAGTGTGATTGACGAGCTGAGAAATGCGTCAAATTACCCAGGGTACTCCGGTTGTGAACCTGCCTGCGGAGGATTACTGTGTGGATGCCTATTGCCATTACCATCATGCTCCTTTTATCGTGTCGCCAATGTTCCGAGAACCAATATCGTGTATGAAATTATGGACTGTATTGAATGGAAACCTGTCGTGAGACTACACGTTCAGATTTCACTCTACAATAAGAAGATCTCAAGAACGATTGCGCTGCGACCGTACGTCAGGCAGAAAATGAATGAGACCTCCATAACTGTTATATCTCTTTCCAAACCAAACAGTCCTCTTCTGCACCGACGATATGCAATCGCTCCCACAGAAACTCTACTAATCCCCGAAGGTCACCACTTGCCGGTAGAATGCTCGTCCGCGAAAGAAGCCCACGAACGTTTCCATCACTGCAGGAATAAAATGATCTGTGCCTGCGACGTAGAGGTATCTCCGGCTAAATGTAACTGTCCGGATGAATCGATTACGAACATTCGAGCTGACATCTCCCACGTGTTTCCTATCTCCAGTCCCTTCATGAGACTGCTTAAGAAGGGCAACTCTTTGGCAGCATTGTCGTCAAGAGAAGAAATGATCATCGCATTAGAGTCCACCTACATGCGCGACAGCGCCGAGTACATCGTCCAGCAAACTGGCAGCATATACGTTGCAGACCGTTAACTTGACATCTTTACAGACTGTCAAGAAGGAGCCACACTTAAACTGCGTTTTGGTCCAATACGAACAATACATTTCCTTGGCTAGTAGTCCCATGCGAGCAACACACATTTTCAATCGAGTGCGATGTCACCAATAAAACCACTCTACTGGCCCTTGATTTTCAGCAGGCAGTGGTGCGCCAAGAATGTAGTGTGGAATGCGACGAGCGTTTGCAAAAAATACCGTTACAAGGAACTCTTGCATTTCTTCCACATATCAGTGACGAACAAATTTTTGAGTCACATGTGAGCTCCTGGACACCGTCGTCCACATGGCTTCAGGACTGGAGAATTCCCGACTTCACGCCTATCATAGATACGATTAAGAACCACTGGAAAACTTCACTTGTCCTTTTCGGAACAGCCGCAGTAATAGCAGCGGCTATATACGCCATGGGACCAGCAATACTTCTTGCTGTCATCAAGGTAACACCGAAAATTCTCGGATTTACCCTGAAGATTACGGCCTCTGCACTTCACATCACATGGTTACTCGTGAAACACACGACCAGTTGCGTAAAACGCGCTTTGGCTGTGCACAGGTCGCGAAGAAACGATTAACAGGCGAAGTCTACTTCTACTCATCAATAGCCCCTGTACATAGAAGCTGCTTAGCAAGGCTCTTAGCTTGAAATCGAGAGCGTAATAGCAACATTCATATCAGCATTGCCATCAACAATCATTCCCTCTTCGGCCTCTTCCAACAGTCCGCCATTCATTCATCGTACCGCTGGTCGCCCTGAGCGATGGATGAAGTCGACGTCGCTATTCATATTGAGCCCTTGGTTGACGCAGTCAAGGATCTTAAGGATCAGCTGAACATATTCACTCTGTCATTCAACGCCAAGATCGATGCTATCGTAGACCTACTTAACCGTCAGGCTGAAATCGTGAACAACAAGCTGGACGCTCTGCTAGAGAGAACAAAACCCAAATCCAGCTGCGTCTTCTGTACGTACGAGGATAACAAAGACAATCACCCTACTGGGCGATGCTACAGATTCGTAGACCCCAGTCTCACGCGCTGTACAAGCCTCGAACCTCCGTCTCTGTAACAGATGCCTTCAGCCCCGCCGACCATCCTGAAGACTGCGAATTTCCTACTCTTTCCTGTCAGGGAGCACACCTTCCTCTTTGCCCAGCCAAGGCCTCTGCTTCTTCAACCAAGCGGCGCAAGCTTTAATGGTCGGCCGCGGCCCCGGAAATGTGCTCTGGCTGCGCTCGCAACCAGTTCACGTTTCCTTGTCGTCACCACCTGCTACCCCCCTCTGTATTCACTTCCGACGCCCGATTATTCCGCTGTTCGCCACGTATTCATTTCTGTCGTCCGATTATTCCGCTGCTCGCCTTTCGTCAGACGTCTCTAGTTCATCAAGCTGCACCTCCATAGCTACCCGCTCCTCTTCGTATTCCCTGCTGTCGGAAAGTTCGATCTGTCGTTGAAGCAGTCTCGTCAGTTCTGTGGACGAATCGATAGAGTGATGCTCTGGATGTGTCATCGGTTCAAGGGCAGCGGCATCATCGCGGCGCGGAGAAGCTGGTCGGAGATCGTCAAGATAACACGCAAGTGATCGCTTAATTAGTAATGTTGTTGTTGTTTATTGCTTAGTGGCGGCGGGAGTGTCGCGAGCAATCGCGACTGTTTTGTCAGTTTACTGTATTCCATTAGCTCGATTTCGATTTGTTGTCATGCTTTCGTAGAAAATGTACGCCTCCTTCCTTTCGCTTCGATTTTAATGTGTACGCAATATATAAGCTCGTCATAGAAGCTAGCATTGGTTTTGCCTCTGAAGATCGTTTTGGTGGTGAGGACTTTGTTCCCAATAAACTTTCCACTGAACCATCGTTAGAACACCTTGGCAATCCGGATACATTCAATCATCGTGTGCAAGAGCCACTCCAGGTGCGATCCTGGGGCATTGCCTTTAAACATATGAAGTAGTGGGAAGCAGTTGTTGCGCGTCTGGTCCATAGATCGAGTCTGGAAATCAACCAGCGGTCCAGAATTATGGCAAGCTTTGTTTTGAGCGATGTGTGGTTAATTCCGTGTTGATTGTGGAGAATAGGGCCATAAATAAGCCACAACGCGCTTCAATGAGAACACTCAAAGGCACACTTCAGAATCAAACCACTTCTTACGCATTCTGAAGGCGCGAGAGCGGGACATTTGCGACCCCGGAGAGCAGCTCTATCTTCACTAAACGAGTTCATGAAGCTGAACTCATTCTGGATGCGCCTTCAAGTGTCGCGCTCGCCCATCGTGCTGGCATGTGGATACGCGCTGTGACGCCGTATCGTTGATAAATACCGACTAGTACTACTCCAAGCAACCACTGACCATCTTCTCACGTAACATTCTGTAATATAAAAACAGATTGGAAGAGCAGGATCTCGACGGTTTTTGGAGCCTTTCCATGACACCTTCTGACTTCCTCAAGGGGACAGTAGAAAAGTTTAAATTATTTGTTATATACGTTAGACCGCTGATGGAATACTGCCCTCAGCTCTGGTCACCCAATCAAAGCTTGCTTGATAAAAGAAATTGAAAACGTGCAGAAGGAGTTCACGCGTAGATGCTTCATCAGGAGAGGCCTTCTTAGGATCTCGTACGAAGAACGTTTGAGAAAACTCAATGCTTGCTCGCTCGAATTTAACAGAAAAGTTGCTGACATAGCTTTCATGTACAAGATGACAACGGGTGGGTCGACCTACGCCTTACTGACCTTTTCAAAATATCCCCGTTTGTGGGCATTACGCGGGGTCATTCATACAGGTTACAGGTCGATGTTCCACATAGCGACTCCTACAAAGTTCTTTTTCGCGAGAGTTCAATCCCCATGGAACAATCTTCAGCTCAGATATGTTTCGGTATAAGAACGCATCGACTTTCATGCTGAACTATTCCAAGGAATTGCTTATTGGGCAGTAATCCGCAGCGGCATTGAACTGCCTCCTGGCTATGTCCCAGCGCAAGCGACAGTGGGCACAATGAGCGCATGCGCGATTTCGTGCCCAAATGGTTTCCCAGGCATCCTTGGACCGTAGAATTCCTCCTAACCACTTTTCAACGTTTGCGACAGTAAGCGACATTAAGCGACATGCGCAACATCGCGCCCAAATGCTTTTCCAGGCGACCTTGGACCATGGAATTGCCTCCTGACCACTTTTCAAAGTTGGCGACAGTGGGGCTATAGGGCACAACGGTACGAGATTGAGGAAGTGCGATGCTGATTGAAAGTGATTTGTTAAGGCTGCAGTCGCTCGAGTGCCTATGAACCTTACTGTTAGCTATATCATGCTCAGTATTCTTACTCATGATAGCTCGCCGCTAACTTCCCTGCGGCTTCCAACATGTTTTTTCTCAATTTTTTTCTTTTTTCTTTCAATTTTAGTTTTTTTTTCTCAATTGTATATACTATATAGTTCATACAACTCAACATTTTTGCTCTATTTAATACGCCATAGAACTTTTTTCTTTCTCTAATCTTTTCGTCAGTGATTAATTATAGTCTCTGTAATATTCTAATTTCAGCTTTATTAAGGCATTTAATTCTGCTTTACAGTCACCTTGCCTTTCGCTTACTCTGTGAATTCAAGCAACACCTCTACTGAGATTTAGAACTTCTCGACGATCATGATCATATGTACATAATATATGTGTATGTTAGCAAGTGTGTTAGTTTTCCTCACTGGACTAGCGTAAGAGATAGTCACTTACTTATTCCGCACCTTTGTAACTCATCCACGAATGATGATGCGATGCTCTGCTTATATTGGAATGGTAAAACTCCATGATACTTCGAAAATCTAATGTTTTCACCACAGTACAGAACTATTCAAACATCAACCACGCTAAGCGCATTCGTAGACAGCCTTCGTAAGCATCTCCAAGTCAGCTCCTAGAGTTCGTATTTAGACCAACAGAAGTATGCATACGGCAACCCGCGCCTGTGGTGCTGCGGCCTCGGTAGGTTGCTTATTTCATTGCCGGGTGCGTGGCTGGTTTCATTCACCTTCAAACTTTTCCGATGCGGCCAATCAATAAGTAAAAAATAAAAAAAAATAAAAAAAACATGTAGAACGCACTGTTCTCTAATTTTTATAACACACACTCTGTGTTGGGGTCTTATGGAGTTTTATCTCAACCTCACCTTAGCTATTAAGAAAAGTCAATCGGTTCTGAATTACGTGATTGCAACTGTGCTATGCCTTATCCTGTGATTGACCAATGAATAAATGAATGAGTAAGCGTACAAACAAACACTTCACGATACCAACCCAACATAGTGACCGGTGTGGCTCCGCAAGCTACATATCTCGCGCATAGCTCAGTTTCGTGATGAGGGAAAACGAGGACATTTGAGCATTTTCGACTAAGGGGTCATTTTAAATACGGAGAGGGAAAGGGATTGTAAAGTTGCAAACTAGCAGTGAATAGAGCAGTAGAGGCCTGCCTGCTAGGAATCAGAACATTGGCCTAGATTGTGTGCCGCTGAATATCGAGTGCGCGGCGAGTTGGATCAATGCCTTTGCGCCAATTTCTGTTGCGATTTTGAGAAACATCAGGAGATCTTGCAAAATGGTATGAGAAAATCCACTATTCATTATGAAACGCAGTTTTCCACAGAATACTGCGCTCTGCAACCCCCATACCTGGGATGAGGATGAGGAAAGTGAGCCAAGTTTGAAAGGTTACCGCGACGCCCTGCTTGATCCCATACAGAAGCGGGGCGAGAATCCAGAATACGAATTGGGAATCCCCTAAAGCTCTTCTACCAAATAACATATGGCCTTCTACCTAATAGTTCACATACACTTTTCCCGGTGGGCCCTTCTTAAATTCCCTACAAAACCCTGCCCGCTCATAGGCACGCTGTGCCAATTATGGGAGTGTTTCCGCTTAGTTAACGTGTGCTTTGTACACCTTACAAGGGAAGGATACCAGGTCGAAGTGGCCATTTGTAACGAGACATACACCACTAGATGTGTTTTTGGACGCTGATCTCGAATCTGCTCTGCGAAACGATTCTCTGAACGTAGTTATGAAGCGAGATAGTGCAGTGGCAGCGGCCCGGGCCGACGAGCAAGAGGTCGTGAGATCGACTTCTTGGCGAGTTTCAGCTGCTTTTCTTGAAAACGTTGTTCAAAGGACTATTATGCATGCTAAATCATCAACGACTTACTCATCAACGACGTTCTTACTTTTGCTTTTCTTGAAAACATTGTTTAAGGAACTTTTATCCATGCTAAGTCATCAGCGATTGCCTATCATACAAGTGGAAAGAGCTGGCGAAGTGCTTCGAACACTGTGCGCGTCATTTGCAAATGACCGTCTCTGGCACCCGTAGCGCATGCGTCATGCACTTTCTTGCCAAATAGATGTGATTTTCGTGTTCAGCGCATCAAACTACCCCTTGTGACAACTTTTGGTCCAAATCCAAAATTTTGACCTAAAGTCGAAAATGTGGGCACACACGACCGACAGGACACGGCAAATGACGCGCACAGTGTTCGAAGCTCTTTGCCAGCTCTTTCCACTTATAGGATAGGCAGTCGCTGATGATTTAGCATGCATAAGAGTTCTTTGAACAATGTTTTCAAGAAAAGCAGCTGAGAACTCGCCAAGAAGTCGATCTCACGGCCTCTGCTCGTCGGCCCCATGGCTGCCGGCTGCACTATCGCGCTACATAACTTTCGCTCCAGGCAACGTTTCGTCCAGGTTCGAGAACACCTATCGAGAATCAAAACCCACAAAAAAAACACATCTATCTTACAATGGCCACGGCCACTGGTATCCTTCCCTTGTTAGACATTGATCAGCTTCGTAAATTGTTTCTGCCCTCTATGCGAAATTACAACAGAATTGTGAGTTTTTGGTAATCCATTTGAAAAAAACTTGAAAGGGCTCTGATGTTTGTACGTCATTTGTTCGCTCGAGGCAGTTAATCAGATGATTATTCAACCTGCTAGTAAATCCTGGCATAACTATATAATATCAGTATTATATATATTAATATAATATCAAGAGCTCGTACTGGTTCTACCTTGTCGTGGTGTACGAGCTTGAGGCGAGGCCGGAAACCCGTAAGGGTAAGGTCTCGCCGAACCCTCTGACCGGCTCTCGTGACCAAAGAACCCGAAGTGCTCAAGCTCTTGGTGGGACGGCGCCCTCCTTGAGCGACAGGAACGCCCCAGCGAGGCTATCCTGTGAGACGAAACTAGCTACGACCACTTCTACCATTCGCCTTAGTCCCCTGCAGACTGTCCCTGCCCAGTACGGTAGCGCTGGATCAGCACACAGTCAAAGTCGAAGAAATCACAGGCCACCTTCGGGAAGGACAAGATGAGCCGTATCTGATGCGACTTGTACTTAATAACTGTACGAAGTGTCACAAGCGCACTCAGTTTTTTGAAACGCGCTGATGCACTAGAAACCCAATGTTCGTTGCAAAGCCATGAAGACAGTCGAAGTCGTGGAATTTGAGTGCTGTAGTACGTGATGAGGTACAAAACCCTATTTGCGTCCGAGAGGGGCAGTTGATGCTGGCGATTGTTTCGCTCTTTACTGGTTTGACAGTCAGAGAGCTCGTCTCCTGCAATGCAGTTTTAACATCCGGCTAGATCAATTGTGCAGGTGCTGTTAGACTGGCGAGCTGTTATTTTCAGCCACCAGATGTAGTTGTAGAGCTACGATGTTCGTCTTCGCATACATTTTTTTTGTTCTCAGAAAAGATGATAAGATTTTTGAAAGCACTGGTGAAGGCATTAGTTGCATCAGATCAGTAACGCAGCCGGGACTACATGTACCTATAATAACCATATAGCACATGCGGACGTTGATTGCAAAGATGCAGCTGAAGATTTCCGCGTGTTTCTTCGTTGATCATTGAAGTTGTCCTGCACTGTGTGGGCTAGGCTGCTCTCGATAAGTAGGTTTGATTATGAAATGCAGATATAAGTCTCCGCAGGGGTATTGTGATCGTTGGTACCCCTCCACCCATTTACAGGAAGTCGAAGCTTTGTTTTGATGTGAAATAGAATATCACAAGTAGGACATCGACCGGTCCGTTGACTACCGTAGCTGAAGTTCAGGGCATCACTTTGACGTACTCTCTGAGAGGTTCCTTCTTTCCGCCCGCACAAATTTCTGGTATCTAGGCAGGTACTTGAAGTTATAAGAACGCGTCGCTTACCTCAGGTGATCGTTCGTCATGCTGTGGTACAGGCTGCACAACCACCATCGTCGCTCGATACACGTATAAGTTTCCACGTCTGGCTCCTTTGCACTTTGGTAGGCCTCATCATGAGCCTTCATCTATTCGCTGTTGTTCTTGGGACTAGAGTTCACTTCTAAGTTTATGTTTATTACTTTTGCATAAGGCACACGTTAAAAACGACAATAGAACATCAAAAAGAAACAACAAAAAAACTCTTCGTTCGTTGCGTCACAGTTATGATACAGTGCGTTTCAAAAGTATGTGCACACCCTCAAAATTCACGTTTGAAAGGGAACCATGAGGTTTCGTGCTATGAAATCCTTCTCAATCGATTTCTCGTAGTCGATAACCTATCAAGCAAAGCAGATAATATCGCCTCACTTTCGGAAAAATTTTTTGGATGAAATTTTTTTCTTTGTTTCAAAAGTATGTGCACACTTGAAGAAGATCAGATTTTGGCGCCGAATTTTCCACCGATTTCAATCCGACTTTGCTGTTTTCATTTCGTCATCATGTCAATTCGCGCCATACTTCTTCCTGAAGATGAGCAAGCTCAGATCAAGGTTCTGCATGATAATGAACGTTCCAATCTAGAAATCGCACGATAACTTGGTCGTTCTCCTTAATGCATTCGAAGATTTATCTGGCACCCTGATAATTATACTCAGCACACACTCCGCTCCATCCACGATCCTTGACTGCTCAGAACAACAAAAGAGTAGCCCACATCCTGTCGGATTCTTCATTGACAGTCCGAGCTCAGATTTTTATTCCAGCCTCGAAAATGACCACTAAGCCCCTCATCCGCTCAAATGAATACACCACTCGACAGACGCTGAGAAAGGCTACTCACTTCAAGGCCCAGCACAAGTTAGCCACATTGGAGTCTGCTCGTACAGACATGGCAACATAGGATAGGACACCGACGCGAAGACACGGTTTTTCGAAGAATTTCTATTTTCAACAAGCCCTTTAATTTGAATTTTTCCTCAGTATCCTAACTCCATGGAAAGAGTTCATCTTGACCGGGTCCAGGTGGAGTTCACTACGGAAGCATTGTGAGTCGCTCGTGCTCTCGAGAAGGAATTTCGGAAGAGGCCCGTTGATGGGTCTGCGGCGGTTTCGCAATCAGCGGAAATTCAGAAGTTGCCGTTCCATTATTGCGTATGAACTGTAAAGAATACCAAGCAGTGCTCCAATGTCACCTGTTGCCCTTCCTTAGCGAAGCGGAGCGAAAATTGCATTTTTAGCAACAGGACCACGTGTCTTTCGATGCTTCGCAATCTACCAAAGAATGGCCTTAACCAAATGGTGCTGAAGCGATAGATTGGCTTGTGTGTCCTCCTTACTGCAACCCTATAGGGAGCCCTTGATCAAGGCGTTAACTTTAGCAACCGGCAGTATAATACCGCGGATGAACTGAAGGCGGCGGTAGAGGCTATTTGGGCCGACAGCGACGAAACAGCTATGCCAAACGTGGTTCAGATTATGCCGGACAGGATGTTTGAGCTAATTAGAAACTCTGGAGGCCCCACTGATTTCTAATCTCAGCTATGTTTTTGTCTTTGTTAAGTGTGCACATACTTTTGAAACAAAGAAAAAAATTTCATCCCAAAATTTTTTTTCGAAAAGCGATATTATCTGCTTTGCTTCCATTGATAGGTTATCGACTACGAGAAATCGATTGAGAAGGATTTCATAGCACGAAACCTCATGGTTCCCTTTCAAACGTGAATTTTGAGGGTGTGCACATACTTTTGAAACGCACTGTATGTTACTCCGTTCTTTCGTGTCGTCAGGAATAACAGTATGTACGCCCAGACGTCTATAATGTTCAGCCATGCACGCGTACAGGAACCACCGCTGATCGGCTACCGCCCCCAGTATTCGATGCAATACGCCGCTGTGACAGTGGGCTTTGACTGTATCGCACCTGTACAGCGGCTGAGACATACGTGTGCGGTGCCATCGCGGCCCGTAACTTAGTAACAAGCCGCTTGCCTTCTTCCCTCTCGGCCTGCTCAACCTTTGTCACCTTTGCATCAGACAGGTGCTCTGGGAGTATGGTGTTATGTTGAACCTCCTCTTCGGCCTATCGGATTTCGTAATAAGACCCACCCTAAGGAGTGATGCTGCTCACGTGCGTCGTTGTCAGCAACTGATTCTGCCAGATAGCTCAAAGGGCCGATATCGGTGATGGTTGCCTTGCTACGATTGCGGCCGTACTCGGTTGCGCTTTTTGGTTGCATTTTCAGCCGGTACTTTAGTGCATCGTAAACAGCAATCTCCGTAATAGGGTGAGGCCCCGACCAAAACAGGACACGATATCCTGTGTTGGTCGCTAACGTGGACGCCCCTATCGTGCTCAGGTATGCAAGTTCCATCTTGTTGAGTTCCAGTCCGAGAATCATGGACTTCGCTGCAATGTCAGAAACGCGTAGTGGTTTGAGTAGCTTAGAGTGTTGAGTGACTGAGTTCGTCGCACACATGAACAGTCTGAGATTGCTTAGGCTGATGTTGCGTGCGCCAGACTGCCATAGCGTCGCGCTTGCTGCAATGTCTGTCTCCAACTCATGGCCCTCGTTTCTGCGAGAGCAGTCAGGGTCGCCCTTCCAGCCAGGAATTGTTTCAGCTGTTCTGTCGTGTCAGATATTTCTGGCTGAGAGGCATTTGCTATGTCTTGTTTTCTCGTGACGAGTTCGACGTTTCTTCTCCGTGCTCCTATGCACCGCTCTCGTCTCGACATGGCCAGGTCTCTGGCATAGGCCTGCTGGGCTTGCTAGAAGGTTTGTCTTGGAGGAGATGTGGATGTCTTCACAGCCAGGAAAGGCGAGGAGGCCATCCATCATGTGACCTGGGTGGAGGGCCTGGATAATTCGCGGAATAAACCCAGTAGCTGCTTCGCGATGGGCCTTCTGTTCCGCCTTCTCCGGAACTTCGACGGAAGAAAGCGTTGTGAAACGCCTTCTGTGTGCTCGTTGATTGTAGTTGAAGGAAAACGTTATTGTAGATGTTGAAATGGCTGTCGATGAACGGACTGTAATATAGTGAGGAATGGTGCCTTTTAGCAGTGTCGGCATGAATATTTTGGAGTGCAGTCTCTGGTGATATGTGCCAAGGAGAGGTAAATTAGCATAGACGGACAGTTTTCACTTGAGCATTTCAGTGTTCGATAGTAATGAGAACAATGCACTCTGCTGCGTTGTGAAGAGTGGAGCTGCAATAAGGGCAGTTTTTTCGAGTTTTCCTCGGAGGAATTCGTTTTCTGGCTGAAATTTAAAGTGGACGCACAGTTCGAGTGGTGGATTAGGAGCTGTAATCCATCTGTTTTGAGTCGGTGTTTCGTCGCATATGGTATTCGATTCCGAAGAGAGTGGAATCTTTTTAACGGTGTCCTTTAGAAGATAAGTAGCCCACTGGGCATGACGTTATGGTTATTCGAAGTTTTGTCGTGAGTTTGACTTCGAACGCGTGCGGGTACTTTATTGAGAAATGGTGTACCGAGAGCGGTTTCTTAAGAGTCATACCAGCCATTACAGAACTGTTGAACAAGTGAGAACATGCGATTGTAGAGGGTTGGAAGATGAGGACCCTAGGGATCGCAGGCTGGAAGTTGAGCAAAATTAGTGAAGAGAACGTTTTTCATCGTGAATCTATGGTCATAGTGAGGCTTGAGGATGTCGACCGCTATTATGTAGTTGGGCAGCTGTGAGTGAGAGTCCTTGAATAGATTGAAGAGCTCGACCGCGTGAGCAGCACTTGAGCAGGGGAATTTCGTGAGAACCTTGTCAAGAATTTTGATGGTCGAGGAGATTTCCATTGAACATGGGGAGCCTCATCTCAGACAGAATAGAACGCCAACGAAGCTAAGGAGTGCAGGATTGATAGGAACTGCTAACGAAAATATATCTTGATGCGCGGAGACAGAAGCAGTATTCCAGCGCTCACTATAGTCACATTGGAGGCAGAGTCTGAGGGGTCAGAGATAATGTGGAGACTGCTCTTGATGCACTCTTGGTCGAGCGCGTTCATCAAGTCGTCAAGTAGTAAAGGTTGATTGACTGCCGCGTCTATTAATTTACGGTAACCACCATAATTAATTAATTATTACCACTAATTGTCTTAAAGCGCTCCTCGAAACTGGTGATTAGCGAAAGATTGTTGAAAACCAGTTCATTGGTCATGTAATTTAGTGATTTTTTTTCGACCTTAGACCTTCAAGAGGCTTTGATTTCTCAATGAAATGCTTCGAGTTCGTAGATGTCGAGATGATCCAATAGACCAGCTTCAGGTGAGACGAGATAGTCTTCCAGAATTGAAGTAGAGGTGGCGACCGTAGCGTTGAAGCTGTTTTCCGTAGTGTCCGGTTTGACGATGGATTTGGGTGTTCATTGTTGATTATAGTGGAGCTATAGGTACGATCCGCGTCTAGCGAAGCGAGATCGGAAGGAGTTAGAAGGATGGGCACAGTACTGTGAATGGGGTGGCATATGTAGTCGCGGAAGCAGCTGGAGTTGTCAGACGTTGACTGCCGTAGTCGCCAAGACGATAGGACTATAGATTTATTCGACGTTATTATTCGTAGGCAAAATTCCTGGCACGTATACCAGTGATCGACGTGAAAGATTCTAGAGCACTCCTGTATTGCCGCACTATTTCACAATATCGAAGCATGTTTGGAATCATGATTAGCAATTTTCTGGCAGAGATATGAACAATGACACATTCAAAATACCGTGTAAGTAATGTCAAAAAATCTGTGAAGGCACAGAGAAGGAAACATTCCATGTAGGAAATGTTTAGAGTGATTCACAGGCTTTTGGGATTTCGTATGGTTGTTCTGCAAACTGCAGAAAGTGACCTTAAAGGCCTACGCGAACTCTACGCTTTTTCCGGTCCCCAGGATACTCTGAAACCGGATTAGAACTTTCACCCTCGGCGTCGCCCATTTCGGCGCACGTCCTGAGTGTCGTGGTGAAATCTGCTTGGCTGAAGTGCATTTCGCACGCCTTGACCCATGACCCATCAACCTCAAACTCGACCCCCCGTCTCCAGATATCTTCAGGTAACAGATTTTGGGACAGACAAACAGTCAATAACGAGATAGGCACATGAAGCGATTTTATGTGAGATGTATGTGATAGTGTATGAGATTTTGCCCAGTGGAGAAGTCTGCACCACTGTATCTATCGGTACTTGTTTTCGTTATTTAGGCCGTCCGCACCGATTCCGAATTTTTCGACGACTGAAAGATCAGTGCCATGCGCAACCCACGATGTCTTCTAACTTGTATTTTAGTCGAGCGGGTGATTATTTTTTCCCAGTCGCCCCAGCACAGTGAAGGCAGTAGGGAAGCATTCCTGGCCAACGCTTCTGGACTAATTGTAAGCAACAACGTTTACATGAAGCGAGCTCGAGCAAAAAGGAATGTTAATTATGCTGGCTATAGGTCGTGTGCGAAGCATGACGAATTTCAGATCTTAACGAAAGCCCAAAAAATATGCTTCAAGGGAATGACAGAGCGGGTCCAAAGATCGACTTCAACAGAAAGGGAACACGTCCTTTACCACGAGCTAACGAAGTCGCGCCGCACACTTGGCGAGTGGTGTCGCGCTGCGCGTAATGGCAGGTCCAAATGGGCAAACTTAATCTGCCGCACACATAAATCGCGAATAGGGTTACCTGCCAAAGCCAAAATATTAGATA
>MU870942.1:0-24698 GCA_036418205.1 Ostertagia ostertagi | reverse complement strand
CATAAACTGTTTAGTATTTGCCTTTCACAGGCAACCTTGTTTTCGATGCATTGCGAGCCAAAATCCGGACCAAAATCCGGTCGATTACGTGCCTTCAAAACGGGCACAGTGATTATAACCGCGCGACAGTTCAAATTTCTCAAGCTGCTGTATCAAACATCGTTCTGTTTACAAAACAACAATGTTGACAAGTTTTATATTTCCTGAATACACAAGAACTTCGTATTTCATTCAACAAAGCAGATCTGATTAGTAGGGCACAAGCACAGAATCTTAGGGTTAGTTCAATATTGAATCATGCAAACTTGAGCGTGTACAGATCCTGGGCATTGAAAACAAAAGTGAACCAGCCATCAGTTAAGAGATGAGTGAGATCAAAAATATTTGTAATTTTCAAAAATAGAACAGAAGCAAAAGACATTTTATGCAACATGACAACTTCTGCTTGAATGAAAACAAAAAAAATCTAACCAGCTAATATCACAGGTCACTTCAATAAAGAAAGAGATCATACGGCAAAATCGAACTTTCTGGTGCAGTGGTCTCCAAGAGGACAATCAGTAAAAGTCCTTCGTACGCTGCCCCCAGATGCTTGTTACCGCAGGCGGAATCGTTGGCTTGGCTATGTAGTTGAAAACATCACCATTTACCTGCAATACAATATCATGAATTTCTTTGAATCAAGATATAGAAATATACACATAAAAATAAATACTACGCAGAGAAAACATCGACATTAAAACGTGAAGATAACAAATAACAACATTACTACGAACATTTGTTTCTGGAAGCCCATTTCTCAAAGCTATCAATCCGGTGTCTGTAATACATCCAAAGACATTCAAAACACATAAGTGTCCACAAAGCCTGAAAAATAAGCGTTGTTAAAGCCATTCGTAAGATGATCGAGCCGCACGAGAACTGGACAGCCGTCCAACAAGACCTGAATGACCTGTCGGAGCAACTTACTCTGGAAATAAAGGTGGCTTCGAGTCACAAACAAGAGTGGAACTACATACGATGATCAGACCCTTTCTTCTTCTACCCCAGCAGCCTAAGATCATCACGCTCTCGCAGTTGTGGCACAAGATGGAAAGAACGAAGCAGGAGATATCACACATCGGAGTGAGATCCACCTTCACGAAACTGTTCTACAAGAATATGGCCGATAAGAGCTCCGGAAGAATCATCGAAAAGGAGATCTATGAGTGCTTACGCATAATAGATAGCCAGACGAGACAGCTGACGGCTCTGATAGAGGAAGTGAAAACATTCTTCCAACGTGCTGAAAATGATTTCAGAACCGGACCCTGCTCCGCCCACGTAGAGCATATAAACGCGTTATTCAGACAGGCCTTCGAGACTTTAACCTTGGAGGACAAGAAGAAATTCGACGAAAAAATTCTTGAGCTCCAGAGCCAGTTAAATGACCAGTCGGCAGAAATAACGCGTCTGAAAAATGAGGGAGCACGACCTAACCCAAACGAGTCTCACCCGAAACCAGAAAATGTGGAACCCACAGACGACGAATACTTCGATCAGATGAGACGAGAGGTCGCTGAAAACGATGAAGTACCACCCCTGATGGAAGAGGAGTCGGATGAAGAAAATATGGAAATTCAAGAGGAACAACTGAATGATGACGAAAATCTACTGGACTTCCCACTTGAGCAGAGAAGATCACCTGAACCTGATGAAGAAGCATTGAAGAATGGGGCTACGATGTCGTCTGCTTGAAGATGAAATGAATCGCGTTCAAGAAGCTTACCGAAATTTCCCATACCGCAAGAAGGAGCACAGATCACCAGGGATCCATCCGGGGATGATGTGCGCGTTTTGCCGAGCCAAAGGCGAACATTTCTCTGACTCTTGCCCTAACTTTATCGACGGCGACGAAAGACGACATAATTTTGAACGAAGATGCAGAATGTGTCTGGAAATGTGCAACTGGGAAGCTGAGTGTCCGCGTGCGCAAAAATCTTGCTATTATTGTGAACGCGTTCGAGGAACACCGTTTGACTACATGCGACACGGCGTCGAACACCATACGGCCCTCTGCAACATCCCCCAATCGCAAGGAAGAAGCAAGTCTAGCACTCAGAAGGGCAAAAGAAGAATTCGAGGGAGCATTCGCAGAACGAACGCAACCAGGCGACGGCGAGAGCGTCAGGAACACGAAGAACAGTTGCGGGCTCATGAGATGCGACGACAACACGCGTACGATGGGCAGCCATTCGAGGAACACCCCGAAAAACCGCGTGGGGGGAGTGACGACGAGCGTCGTCCCTGATTTATGGTAAGTTACGCAAGGTAAATCATTTTTATCATAAACGATCAATAGAAGTGAAATATTTCAGATGTTTACTTAGTTACATTCTCAGAGATTACGGTAATAATGCTTACTGCAGGAGATTGGAATGCTCTCAAGCTGTCGCGGGGGAAGAGATGGCGCGATAAGGCGTCAAGCCTGTAACCTACATAAGCAAGGAGCTGGAGGCAGCGAGGTCCGAGTGGCATCTATCGTCCGTCTGGAGCTATCCTCCATCTCGTCCGTTGTGATCACGACTTCTCGCGTTATTCTCTTCGGTGGCAGCTTCGCGTATTCATCCGCTACTAGTTCAGTTATTCGCTGCGGTATATATATCTTGGCATCGGCAGATTGTTAGAGGTTAGACCAATAAATATTATATTTATTCAAGTTGGAGGCGATTCTACGAGTAGCTAAAAATTCCGCGTGGCATCTATAGGTAAGAAGAACGAGTATATTCGCGTTGAAAATCGCCACAACTTATTGGGCGATTTTCAACGCGAAATATACTCTTCTGATCTTACTGAAGTTGAGCGGCCATTAACGATTGCCTACTCGGATGATCAAACCGATCGAAAAATTACGGCATAGTGTCGAAATTGTCACCGTAAAGGTCCAATAGCACTCTACTGATTAAAAGCTTTGAACCCTCCTAGCAAATTTGAAGGGTTAATAGAAGCAAAGCTTGTTTAGAGGAATTAATTAAAAGGAGTAAGCAGATTTGCTAGTAACCGACCTGAACTGTTGTGGTTTCCAACTTGTTCCACACGTTCAATTCGCTCGATTCTCTTCGACCCGTTACCACTTGGCCGATGCACCAATAAGTTGTGGCGATATTTCAAACTCGACAGAATCGCGTGCTCTTACCTATAAGAATGCTCACGATACTATATACCGCAGCGAATTACTGAGGTAGTAGCGGATAATACGTCGAGCTTGCCATCGCCCGAAGAGAATAACGCGAGAAGTCGTGATCACAACGGACGAGATGGAGGATAGCTCCAGACGGACGATAGATGCCACTCGGACCTCGCTGCCTCCAGCTCCTTGCTTATGTAGGTTACAGGCTTGACGCCTTATCGCGCCATCTCTTCCCCCGCGACAGCTTGAGAGCATTCCAATCTCCTGCAGTAAGCATTATTACCGTAATCTCTGAGAATGTAACTAAGTAAACATCTGAAATATTTCACTTCTATTGATCGTTATGATGAAAATGATTACCTGCGTAACTTACCACCTAAATCAGGGACACGCTCGCGTCCACTCCGGGCTGAATCGACGGCGACGAAAGATACGACATAGTTTGAACGAAGGATGGTGCAGAATGTGTCTGGAAATGTGCAACTGGGAAGCTGAGTGTCCGCGTGCGCAAAAATCTTGCTATTATTGTGAACGCGTTCGAGGAACACCGTTTGACTACATGCGACACGGCGTCGAACACCATACGGCCCTCTGCAACATCCCCAATCGCAAAGGAAGAAGCAAGTCTAGCACTCAGAAGGGCAAAAGAAGAATTCGAGGGAGCATTCGCCCGAAAACTAGGAACGCAAGACACAGGCGACGGCGAGAGCGTCAGGAACACGAAGAACAGTTGCGGGCTCATGAGATGCGTCGACAACACGCGTACGATGGGCAGCCATTCGAGGAACACCCCGAAAAACCGCGTGGGGGGAGTGACGACGAGCGTCGTCCCTGATTATGCTATACGAAGTTATTACGTTATCATAAACGATCAATAGAAGTGAAATATTTCAGATGTTTACTTAGTTACATTCTCAGAGATTACGGTAATAATGCTTACTGCAGGAGATTGGAATGCTCTCAAGCTGTCGCGGGGAAGAGATGGCGCGATAAGGCGTCAAGCCTGTAACATACATAAGCAAGGAGCTGGAGGCAGCGAGGTCCGAGTGGCAGCTATCGTCCGTCTGGAGCTATCCTCCATCTCGTCCGTTGTGATCACGACTTCTCGCGTTATTCTCTTCGGTGGCAGCTTCGCGTATTCATCCGCTACTAGTTCAGTTATTCGCTGCGGTATATTTATCTTGGCATCGGCAGATTGTTAGAGGTTAGACCAATAAATATTATATTTATTCAAGTTGGAGGCGATTCTACGAGTAGCTGAAAATTCCGCGTGGCATCTATAGGTAAGAAGAACGAGTATATTCGCGTTGAAAATCGCCACATGAATCAAAGCATCGTCGTTTCACAAAACAACAAGTTGACAATTATATCTGAATAACACAAAACTTCGTATTTCATTCAACAAAGCAGATCTGATTAGTAGGGCACAAGCACAGAATCTTAGGGTTAGTTCAATATTGAATCATGCAAACTTGAGCGTGTACAGATCCTGGGCATTGAAAACAAAAGTGAACCAGCCATCAGTTAAGAGATGAGTGAGATCAAAAATATTTGTAATTTTTAAAAATAGAACAGAAGCAAAAGACATTTTATGCAACATGACAACTTCTGCTTGAAAAAAAAAAAAAATCTAACCAGCTAATATCACAGGTCACTTCAATAAAGAAAGAGATCATACGGCAAAATCGAACTTTCTGGTGCAGTGGTCTCCAAGAGGACAATCAGTAAAAGTCCTTCGTACGCTGCCCCCAGATGCTTGTTACCGCAGGCGGAATCGTTGCTTGGCTATGTAGTTGAAAACATCACCATTTACCTGCAATACATATCGTGATGAATTTCTTTGAATCCAATAGAAATATACACATAAAAAATAAATACTACGCAGAGAAAACATCGACATTAAAACGTGAAGATAACAAATAACAACATTACTACGAACATTTGTTTCTG
Organism: Ostertagia ostertagi; assembly: GCA_036418205.1. Lineage (NCBI taxonomy): Eukaryota > Metazoa > Nematoda > Chromadorea > Rhabditida > Trichostrongylidae > Ostertagia > Ostertagia ostertagi. Next base: position 19,579 of record MU870942.1, on the reverse strand, counting down.
GAAGCCCATTTCTCAGAGCTATCAATCCGGTGTCTGTAATACATCCAAAGACATTCAAAACACATAAGTGTCCACAAAGCCTGAAAAATAAGCGTTGTTAAAGCATTTTAATGCGCACTCTCATTCCACAAACGCAACAAAATAACAAAATAAAAACAGCGACGACACAGCCCCTCGCCACTGGGAAGCAATTAGCATTATCTACCTTACGGGTTACAACTCTTAAGTTTTTAATTTTGCTAGCACTAAGGCTCCGTGTCACCAATCCGCAGAGAAAGGAAGGGATCTAAGAGAACCCAATTTTTCTCCGCGTTTTACGAGACAAAACAAACTTTGTTGGAGAGGATCGTGCGAAAGCAACTCCCCCCCCGGGACTTCACTTCAGTTTTCTAACCTATTATTGAAAGTCGACCAATGAAAGCACATCGAAATCAAGGTAAGCATGCTTCCATGAAAAGAAAGAAAAAAAGGATGAGAAACCGCCCAAAACGCCGGAAGAAATGCTACCCTTTGCTACCGCTCATTTTATGCATTGATGCGACCTCTGTGCTGTCCCTTTCCCCACGCTAAGCACCGAAAAACGGCTCGACTACAGCGAGACGGGTGGGCGGCAGGGTAGCGGGCGCGGACACCACAAGATCGCCGGAACAATATGCTCGCCTGCCAGTCGTCCGGTCGCACGCCTTAGGCTAGTGTCAGACTCCGCTATCCATCGCAGTTCCCGCTGATTTTCGGATTTGCGCACCCTCACAGCGACTGCGTCAACCGGAAGTCACAATGCCGATGACAATGTTCTACACAAACCGCCGCCATGCGTCTGATATTCTCCTGCTTCGTACTCTCCTTGCTCCAAAATTACAATGGGAGACGTAGAAGTATAGCGATCAGAGAGTAGCCAGCGTAAACAAGAAGAATGAGCTACAGTACCCCATTTCTCAAAACGAATAATGCTCCTATCAAAAAAAAATAGAACGCATTTGCAGCTGCTACGGAATTCTCAAGGTAGCGTGTGCTGAAGCGCAGCACAAACGACCTGGATCTCAGCGGTTGCGGCAATGTGATTCGTTAAAGAATTTCGCTACAAAGTAAAAAATACTTCAAATAGGAAGACGAAATCAAAGAAACTCACAAAAAGTTCATAGGAGGTATACCATAACATCTGTTCAATGAAAGCGACTCTAACTGGACTAGAGTGTTTATAGCTTGAAGACCTCTCTCTGTCACGCAGATGTTGTCAGATAAGTCCAGCTCCTTCAGATTTGGGCAGCTTGTGATAAGTTTTTGTACTGCTGAACAGAAAGGCCTGTGAGCGATTCAAAGAGCTAACGAGCTTCTACTGAAAAACGAACCAACGTCATCGAGAGCTAGTTTATTCAAGGTCCCTGCCATGTTCAATCTTGTCACAGTATACGGCAAATTTGAGCAGAATGCTAGGACTGTCTCGTGATCTAAGCTACTCCATGAAAGATTGAGATGTTGGAGTCTGAAATCAATGAAAAATGTAAGTTGAATGAAAGTTGTGCTGACAGATTTTCAAGAAGAATGATATTATTCTTGAAAATCTGTCGGCACAACGACAAGTCGATCCTCCTACGAACTTCTCTGAACATATTATAATATGAAAGCTTACACAACACAGCCTTGGCAAATTAACCGTGCAGAATCAGCATTTATTCCAACAGTCATCGAAAGGTCCAGACGGGTCAAGGTAGAATTCTGGCCAATTGCGTAGCAGATTGTTGGCGCGTCCGGCCCCATATTTTGCCCCTCCATTGATAACGCCTGCAAAAGCAAAATATACCACTTCAGGCTATTGTGCCCCTGAATTACTGCAGTGGGATTTCCCCATAAAGAGAACAACAAATAATTTTGGAACTTTTCAGAATTTCTGTTGAACGTACTGACCTTAAGCTGTGAACAACCGTTCATTATTTTCACTAAAAGACTTCGATCTGCAAATACAGCCCGACTTAAGTCGAGATGAGTAAGTAGCAAAGGATATTCAAGAGAAACAGGAGGCGCTGACGAAGGATGTGGCCACTCTTCAACCTGAACAACTTTAGTTGGGAAAATAGATTAGAAGATAGGAATCCTAGAGCGATAACCTAACCTTATAATTTATGCTGTTGAGCGTCATTAGTGCTTGACAAAGATAAAATATGTACAAACAAATCAAAGCGAAGAAAAAGCTTTAATAGATTTAATGGGGAAGAAACCCACGTTCGTGTCTGCCATCCGCATCACTTTTAGTCGTCTATTAAGAAAGCAGATGAGGGAGTGGTTGAAGACAGTGCGGTTGAATAAATCCATGTGTTCCCAGGTCCGACAACGTGATCTTGAACGATTCGAATCGATAACATGAAATGATGAATGATGGCAAAGTGGAATGAGGGCAAAACCACGAACAAGCATATATTTTGTCAATGTGGAAGAGAAAACCTCTACCACTAGTATATTCTTGTCAAAAACTCCTTGTTTTTCCCTAGAATACTAATGATTGTTTTCTTCTCCTTCCCATTGTTTCCGCACGCAAACCCCCGACTACGTTTGTAAAATTTCCAACCGTGAAAAGTATTCACGCCGATTAGCGTATCGAATTGCATAGGTACCAACCTCCATCAAATGATTTCAGGCAGAAAGTTGCGTTTAATGATCATACCAGAGGTTCCTGTTTACTTAAATGTAACGACACACACGCTCCCCGAATCCCTTCCCACCTCGAATTTGCCAGATGAGGCATTATCCAAAATTCCATGATCTCACGTGTCGATGAAGGACCCGAAAGGAACATATTGACAAAGCACGCGGAACAGATTTAGAGAGTTTTCGCATAGACCCTTTGGGATTTGCACACTCACAAATATATAAATTTAATATTCAACATACCCTGCCACGTACAAAAGTCTGCAAGTGGCCATCGCGTTGCAGAGGTCTCTCTTATTTAAAAACGATAGAATCTCTAACAAAACATTTTCAGGGAGCGGTGAGCCACGATTGCCGGTGTGGAAGTAGTCTAAAAAAAGTTGAGCAGGATAAGGAAATACAAAGTAACTTAATGATAGGGAGCCAAACCAATTGGAGGTCCACTGCTCACTCGGCGACAGAACTTGAAAGCTCCCGGTGTGCGATAAAATGTGAGAATATCGGGCTTCATGCGGATTCTTAATTGCGATCATTCGACACAAACAGATTTACTCAAAAAATAGATGACAAACTGAGAGAATTAAACAAACTTGCTTATCCCGTCGTCAATATCCATAGTGTCTTTATCATCACGAAGACGCTTTCTTTCATTTATGGATGTAAACGTGTTTTCACAAGCATAGTGCTCATCTACAAAGGAGATATTCAAGCTCATATGAGACTCCTGCTATCCCAAAAACGTGAGCTACTGCAACAAAAATTACCAAAAGTGACCTTGGGCTGACTAGACTCGGGCGTGAGGACTGATTCAGGAATGTACGCGATTTCTGACAGAGCTGATCTCCTGTGAAGGTACTGCGAAGAGCGTGATTTGACTTGAACAGCTAAAGTGTTTTTTTTTTCTTGAAATGTGAGCAATCACGAAAAAAATATTCGTTATTGGTTGACTCCATGTAACTAACCTTCTTTGGGAGCTGATGCTGACATGACTCGCCTAGCGGTGCTGTATGTCATGCAGGTACCTGAAAAATATAAATACTTCATTATTGAAGACAGGGTCAACCGCCCACCCAGCCGATCCATACGGAGGTAAAAAATCTGCCAGATAGGAAGATGGTCCTAATTGGGGTTGACGAAGGTGAAAGGTCAAAAGGTGGTTGTATTTTCGGAAATTGAAGGGGGTCGTGGTTGTGAAAGAAAGGTGTCGCTTGGATGGGTTTGCTTGGAAATTTCTTATAGAAACTTTGAAAAAAATAAGCACTAACTGGGGAAAATTAAAACATTTGTTGTGTTTTTGAGACTTATTTACCGTATACTCGCGGCCACCACCTCACGTGTTAGTTTAAGCTTACAGCTTTGTGCTAATCGAACACTAGAAAACAGTGCACATCACTAAGTAGAAAATGCCTCCCCTAACTGGAATAGACCCCAAAAAATTCTATGCTCGATATCGGAAAGTTGGGGTAGGCGTGTCACCGGAAGTGACGTGCACTTGATAGAAGCTATGTGGATAAGCTGCTTCCAACATACATCGCTGGATATCAGCAAAGCATGCTGGCAACAGCTTATCCACGCAACTTCTATCAAGTGCACGTCACTTCCGGTGACACGCCCACCCCAACTTTCGGATATCGACTGTAGATTCCAATTAAAACCTATGATAATCAGTCTAAGGCGCTAGATTACTTCACACCTCAGCAGTTTTTTTTTTCGTACGATGCTTGAACTGGGCTAGCAATAAGTTAGATGGCTAGCTACAAGTAAGGATTACCAGCTCTTGAGTAAAATTTCTTGCACGGAGGTACGCAGGTTAGTTTTGGGTCCTTTGCTGGTAAGCGGTTACAACGAAACGAGAGAAGGGACTGGTGCGTGAAGCTTTTCAAATAAGCCGAACGCCTTGGTTTACCCTAGTTAAAGATATTAATGTTACCTGGAGAGTGACCAATGACAGACCAATCACTAATATAAACAAAGTTCGTAAATTGAAGATAAGTAATCATCCCACAATCAACCCCACAATGCTGCAACCGCGCCCACTCAAGAACACTCCTAGGCAAGTCCCGATCCACTAACGAAATTTGACGAATAAAACGGGTGCAAACATGTCTTCACATGTCTAGCTTCAGCATGTCCTTACTTGCATCATACCTACTGAATTCATTTGAAATTCAATGACGATCTTGGGTCTATTCCAGTTAGGGGGGGGGCATCATGATGCAGTTTTTCCAGGAAGCTAAGGCAACTCCGAGCCAGGGGGAGTGTAGCCAGTCTAGGGGGGGTGTGAGGGCAGTAACTTGACATGCGTGAAAAGGCTGGAACGTTCAAGTTCACCCCTAGTCCACCGAAAAGCTGCATCATGATGCCCCCCCCCCTAACTGGAATAGACCCGACGACTGTGATAAGAAACACCTTTGCTAATGTATAAATCAATGGGACGAGTCAAATAAATGGCGGTAAATATTACCGCATAGATCATCCCAAATCAAGATTTCAAAGTGTCTATTTTCGCGCGTTTGTGGTGCCGTTGCAATGGAGCGCGATAGTTCACGGGCTGCACGACATTCTTTGTTCGGCATTTCCGCACTTTGTGGATCAACTTGCAGATTTTGCCTATTGTCTTGTAATTGCTTGGTAGGTACCAAGCTCAAGTATAGTTTAGGGGACGGCGCTGCACTCAAGACATCACAACCACACAAAATGTTTCCATTCTCTTAGGCTGCTTTCATAGTTCGCATCGGTGCGGTCGGTGCCGACGGCGCCGACGGCGCCGACCGCACCGACAGTGTGAAGAGCGTCAATACGCGCTCTGGCGCATGACGCGTACGTTGGGCGCAGATGGCGCGCTCCGATCGATAATCTTGGTTTTGGTGTATTTCTTGTCTTTTTCGATGTTTTTTTTGCGCAGTCTTCCTTTTATTCGTGTGTTTTCTGTTCATACTTATTCTTTTGTCTTGATTAATACTTTTCAGTTGTTCCGCGGACGAGCGACGTCGTACAACCCCGTGTGAACGTGGCTTCAAGACCCGGTCAGTCAGTCATCATGTACAATTTTGTTTATTCGAGTGAACTGTATGTTTTCAGTAGTCGCTTTTTCTTCGATACGATTTTCCTGCTGGTGTGCGAATAATTAAGTTACCAAGATCCGGCGGCCTTTCGCACACCAGCAGGAAATCGTACCGAAGAAAAAGCAACTTCTAATGACATAGATTTCACTCGAATAAACAAAATTGCTTATGATGAACTCACCCGGTATAGCCACCTTCACCTGGGGTTGTACGACGGGGTTCTACGAAGTCGCTCGTCCGCGGCAACTGAAAAGTATAATCAACACATAAAAGAATAAGTATGAACAGAAAACACACGAATAAAAGCAACAAACAAAGGAGCAAAAAAAGTTCAGAAAAAGACAAAAATAAGTGCGAAAACAAGATCGGTGCTAACTTAGTTGGGGGGGGGCCACGCGGCGGCGCGGCAGTCTGCTCACCTGGGCTCTCTCGAGCGAGACAGTGTAAACTCGAACATTCCAGCTTTTCACGCATGTCAAGTGACTGCCCCCACCCCCCAACCCCCTAGACTGGCTACACTCCCCCTGGCCCACGGATTTCCGAACATGCCAGGCGAGCAGACTGCCGCGCCGCCGCGTGCCCCCCCCAACTAAGTTAGCACCGATTATCGATCGAGCGCGCCATCTGCGCCCAACGTACGCGTCATGCGCCAGAGCGCGTATTGACGCTCTTGGCACTGTCGGTGCGGTCGGCGCCGTCGGCGCCGTCGGCACCGACCGCACCGATGCGAACTATGAAAGCAGCCTTACTTGCTGTCCCTTTCCTGAAAAAGCAGAATGGAGTGCTACTTAATTGGTTGGGGGAGGTTGGGACCATGCGGCGGTCCGGTGCAGAATGGTCCAGCCACCATTTGCAGGTACTTCCGCTGAAGGTCGAGTTAGTGTTTTGTGATGAACTCGCTACCGTACGTGGCTATAATATGTCCAGTGACGCAGAACAAAGCACAACACTTGTGCGGCTGTAGAAAACATAGAAACCTGCAAATCCAGTCCCATATTCATAATCTAACTCCTAAGCTTCGAGCAACAGTCACAGCAGGGTTCTGACCACTCGATCCTAATGAGTAGAAAGATGCACCAGGTGCATAGCCAAATAAGCATAAAGCCAGTGTACCCAGGGGCGGTATTCAATCCTTCCCCCAGGGGGATATATCCCCTCCTCTGATTCAATCCTCTGGGGGGACAAAAAAGGGTTGCGTCATAGGACCTAGCATACCTCTGTGTTTCTACCTGAGAGGCCGGACGCATAGTCGGTCGGACGACAGCAACGACTGCAAGTGTCGCAGATCGATACGCACCCAATGCTGTGCGACACTTGCAGTCGTTGCTGTCGTCCGACCGACTATGCGTCCGGCAGTTAGAGCAGCGCTACTACCCTCCACTGATGAAGCACTCTTTCCCCTGAGGGGTCGCGCTGCTCTAACTGTCTGGCAGGTAGAAACACAGAGGTATGCTAGGTCCTATGACGCAACCCTTTTTTGTCCCCCCAGAGGATTGAATCAGAGTAGGGGGATATATCCCCCTGGGGGAAGGATTGAATACCGCCCCAAATGGTATCCTGCAACCAGCGCAATCGTCGCGCTCCATTGAGGTTGCGACGCGTTGCGCGGCGCTACAGTTGGCGGTCCCCGCACGATTTTGTTTTCCAAAACCGCTTTTCATTTTGTGTTGCTCGTACCTAATTTTGTGATTTCTTTTATTATTTGTGGGTAACTGAAACAGTATTGAATTCTATTATCTCTTATAGTTAGCAAGGCGCATATTACCTCGTAAGGGAAGGAGCTGGTTTGGACTTGAGTGGTGTTTGCCTGCTTTTTCCGTTTAGTGCTGCTTGTCAAATTTAAAGCTCAAGACTTCTTTTGAAATTGGGTTTGAAGTCATGGATTGACTTCGAGAGCATGTGAAGCGTTGGGTTTGGATTGAAACCCGCTCTGGCATGTAGTGTGTGATGTGATCTATCTTCTAAATCCTACTGCAGTTTTCATTCAAGTGTTTAATTTGATGTTGTACTGTTCATTATCGATAGTACTTATTTCGGAGTGTCTTACACTCTGCTGTCGTGGAGACTTGTTTCACGAATTTATAAGTTATTTAGTGGCGCTAAATTCGGAAGATCAAAACATGGGTCGCATTCAGCAAGGATGGGGGGGGGGTTGACGTACTAGTTGAACCCGGTCCTTTAAGCCGCCTCAGATCCATCTCTCGTCTGCGCTCTCTCACCTTATCAGCGGCTCATGACCATTGTGATCACACACATTCAAACTTTTGCCACACTGTAGTTGGCTCACCCACCTCGAAGTCCCTCCCTCCTACAAGGCTTAGTCCTAGGGCTCTCACTTCCTTCCCTGGGATTTGGAGCCGAGCCAGGCGCCGTTCTCCAACCGTCTGTGCGTGTCTACCGCCATTCGTGGCAGGACCATGGAAGAAAGTTAAAGTAGTCCGCAAACCAGCAAGGGGGGCATGTGGTGTGACAGTTCCTATCGGCTACAGAAATTCCAATTTTCGCAAGGGGTGGGAAACCCTGGGGTGCGTGAACCATTTCGCCTTCATATCATTACGGTTTCTCTAGATAATTGCTGTCAATTTTGTATGGGTTTTTTGTACTTGTCGCAACTTACCTCGGTCGAGCCTTTTTGTCGCACCTCTTTCCGCATCATGGGATCCATTTCAGCTTTTGATATTCAACCGTCTTGTTCAGGTAAAAAATGACGAAATTAAAAATCCAGGAACTTCGTGGTAAGAAGAAGGAGGACCTCATCAAGCTGCTTTCGGAGCAGAGCTCTGAATTAGCTTCACTTAGGGTAAGTCTTAGCGAATGATGTATAGTTCTTTTATTTCGCGCAAGTAGATTACAGTTTTAAAGCGATCCTTAACACAGTGCGCTTGGTTTTGAATTTGAATTGCTTTACTTTCCCCTTCTATGGAATCAGACATGGAGGCCCTTTTTGAGCTAGCTTGTACAATCCACTCGGCCATGCTCGTTACGTTGTACTTTCCTTGTAGCTATATTGCTGCCTTGGTTCTACGTTTGGAGTGGAGGTCCAGGTCAGGGTCAACCGTCACGTTCGCACTTTTTCAAAAGTTTTGCGATCCCCTCTTTAGAGGGGTGTCGATACGACCCCCACCATCACCATCAGTCTTGGAAGGCTCACCCAATTTCCCTTCCCTTTTTTTCGACCAGCACCCACATACTAGCGGTTTCTGAGTGCGACACAGCTGTGAAACTATGATGTTTTTCTTCGTGCCGGCATAATTCGGATGTGCGCCTGCTTCAGAAGAGGCCTGTTAAATTGTGGTGGACTGTAACTGTAAGCTCGTTAGCCAAAAACCACATTCACGAACTGCTAAAACGCTTCTTCTGGCTGCTCCAGGATGGGCAAACAAGTATGTTCAAGCCAGGGAGTGGCTAACTCATCATGGCGCTCCTTCAGCTTCCAGCAATCCTCACCCTCTGGCTCACAGCTTCGTAGAATACAGCACCAAATGTCAACCAAAAATCTCGAAAAAATGCTATAGAATTGAAACTTATAGCAGTTCGTAAATGTGATTTTTGGCTAACAAGCTTACAGTAACAGCCCACCACAACTTGACAAACTTTTTCTGAAGCAGGCCACATCCGGGCAGAGTCAACCCTGCGTTGCGCAGTTCGCAACGGCACGTTGAGAGATCCTCAACGCACGCTGTATGGGCGGAGACGCAGACGGCTCGAGCATGCGAGTGTGAATGTTCGCGCGAGAGAACGTGTCTAATCGGGCGAAACTGCGCAACGTGGCCGTTGAGAACTGCGCAACGCAGGGTTGACTCTGCTCGCGACTGATGCTCGCACGAAGAGAAACATCATAGCTTCACCCAGCTACGCTGCATGTGAAGGACTTCACGTTCAGTGTTCAAATCGTTTCCTTTGCTCAGTTTTTTGAAGATGGCCTCTAACTGAAGGGTTTATTTTCACTGTTACATTAAGTTGTGGAGCAGATGGATCGCATTAGAACTAGAAAGGTTTAGAGCCGCACTCTTTACTCTTCTAAACTGTCAGCTCATCCTGCTCTGCCCAGTTTCCGTTCTCTCCTCCTGCTCGAAAACTGTCGATATCAGTTTTCACTTCCACTTACGCTGCATGCTTTAGAATGGGTTTGCAGGCAATGCTGAACTTCTATTTGTTTGGATCTATTTTTTGAAGCCACACGCGCTGATCAGTGACCTATTCCTCTAATCTACTTTATCCGCATTAACTGGTGGCGAATAATTTTAAGTGCAGGAATACTGAAATTCTTTGGTGTTAACGAATCGCCGTCCAAGCGATGCCCTTATTTCAAAATTATTGCCGAATTCTGGTGATACACATGCTTACCTTGCAGACAAAGGGGTAAAGGACTTCTCGTGCAAAACTAAGGTCAGAGCAGCTCATGCGCCAAACTTTTTACAGGCTGAGCCTTCTTACTCTAATTAAATCTTTCACACGTCGACATAGGTTAATTTTTACAAGCCCTTTCTGGATTAAGAAAATCTCCGATCAGGCGACAGTTGTACCATATTTTGTGCGCTGTTGCTCTATTTTTTTGACACATCAAGGTTAACGTTAAGTCATTGTTTAGGTAGCAAAGGTTACTGGTGGTGCCCCAGCGAAGTTGTGCAAGATCAAGATTGTGAAGAAGAACATTGCTCGCGTTCATACGATCATCCATCAAACACAGAAACAGGAGCTCCGTAAACTATATGCGGTAGGTACTCGTTACAGTATTTCCAAGTTGTAAATTCAATTTTTTTCGTAAATTAATCTATATTGGAGATCTCATATGACCACTGGTCGTAGTTCCTTTATTCAGAAATCGCAACACAAGCCCATTGACCTTCGCCCGAAGAAGACTCGTGCTATTCGCCGAAGACTGACTGCTCACGAGCAAAGCCTCCGAACAGCTAAGCAGCTGAAAAAACAGAGAGCCTTCCCTATGCGCAGATATGCGGTCAAGGCTTGAAGTTGTTGTTTCTAATTTGTCCTTAAATGAATTGTTGATTTTGAGGTCCATTTTGAATACAACTATGTAAAGATCTTCGTGAAGTGAATGTGAGGGATGAAGGGAGAATGTGAGGATGGTACGTGTCCACTTTTCACTTGTCCCGTGAAGTTGGATGCTCTGGCCGGGCAGGTTGCCTCTCTTAATGAATTGCTGCTCGTAAATGACATGTGTGGGTGTAGTGTGATGGAGTGGTTATATTTCTTCAGCTGGTTGCCTACACGTCATTTATTGTTTTTCAAAGAAATTCACAAAATGATTTTTGCAATTAGAGTTTCACATCTTCATTTTCATTGATCATTGACCGGCTTCTGGCGTAGTTTCTCTGAAAATATTGCCATTTCATTAGATCCTGTAGTAATTAGGAAGTAAAGAGGGAATAAGAAGGTTGTCAAGTACTTTGTTAGATATGTTTCAAATGTGCAAAAAGGAAGGCCGTCTATTATTTATAATGTGTAGCAGAAATGTTCGGTATTTTCTATTTTTAGTAGAAACTTTTTTCCTGAGTCAGATTCAAAATCTAAGGAAATGAGGCTGAACGTGCTCTTCGTAATTTCTTTGAAAAGGGTAACGCTTGTTGATTGTCCATTTTCTAAGATGTGCCACTCGACTCCATTTTCGGATTTGCACCATCGGGTGCGACTTAATTTTAATCTAATTTTTACGCTAGGTGCTGACGCTTCAGTCCTGTTGTAACCCATTGCGACCCAGGTACCAACCAAATCCCAGAGGAGAGAAGTATTGCTGGGGCTTATAGGAGTCTCCCTGGGTTGGGTCCCTCGAGCATACTTGGCGACAAGTCCACGCCACTTCTTCTATCTGCTAGTGCGCCCGTCTTTAATGATGTCGGTTAAAAGTGAGGGGTTCTGAGGTGGATTGAGATCTTACCTTGTTCAAATCCTGGAAGGTAATAGAGCTCCATTGGTTTTGATTGCGGCTATTCCTGTTGCTCTGTAGCTTTGCATAATTGTGACACGACTAGTATGAGATGAAGTGCGTTCCTGATAACGTGGCACTACATCTCACTGAAGAACGTTGGTTCTTTGCCATTTTGAAGAAGCAGTCACCCTTTTCTGCCCCTCCCCCTTTTTCAGTTAATTGCGTTCCCGACCAAAGTGGAAACGCATCTTGCAGCCGTTTTTTTTTTGAACATTTTCTATCTACAAAGGATCCGTTTGGTTGAAAAGCTAATGAACTCATAGTTGATGTGAGTATGAGCAGATTTGTGTTCTAAGAGAAATCCTTTCGAAAATCTCCACAGAACAGAGAAAACTTGCGATCTACTAAAAGTTATCGGGGCAGCTGACCCCGCGCGGCGTCGCTCGATTGAATCGCTGTTGGTGGAATCTTGATTGGCCACATGTGCTTCTTATGAATCGGAAACGTCCTGAATGCTGTATTTATTGCATCGCTACCTACCGATTCCTGCGGGTGTGAATCTGTTTTTTCTTCGCTCACCGATCCCTGAAAAGTCTTCACTTGACAGATGTTTCGTCAGTTCCATCAACCATTCCTTCTTACTACGCTGAAATTCAGAAGACTCCGAATTTTGTATCGATTGAATGTGCGTTCGTCTCGTTTGGCCATGTAGACGACGATTGAGAAGAGCGCCGCGAGTTCAGTGAGTAGAAATGAGCTCTTAAGATTAAGGCTACATTGTTTCGATGGCAGAAGGAATCTGAGGCTCACCTTGAGCAGAATGAATGAGAATCCGTATTCGAAATGAAACAGAGGATCATCCATTTCGCTGGCCGGATGGATCTTGTTCCCCACTTCCTTTGACACCGCAGACATGAAGACGATTATGCAAAGGAAGTTTACTATGCCTGAACATCTTATGTTAGCGACCACCTTTCACGTTGTTTTTATGATGTGGGGTCTTTATTGAAGTGCGTAATGCACTGTGTACCTGCATTGATGTGGATGACGGTGGAGACGAACAGAGAGCTGTATGGGTTTGGCAGCACATTGCAAATGATGGCCATAATCAGTCCGGCGACATCTAGTACCATGCCTATCATCATGATGACGAACGCACGCCTGATCGATTCTGAACTGGGATATTGAATAGGGTTTTCACTGCTTGATTGAACTCCAAGCTGTAGTAAGTTCAGGTGTGAAAAGTGAAATAGGTTAGTCGCACGAGAACATATCTTATTTTCAATCTTACTGGCGTCACCTCGGTAAGGAACCACGTTGAGGAGCCCCTTATTACGCATTTAGGCTTTTCCTGGATCGCATCATCGCTTTTGGATTTCTCCTGACGATGAAATAACCGACATAAAGGCTGGCTAACGTCCAAAGTTATTAGTAAGCGCGTCCACAATTCCTCGGTATGTACTCAGGAGCTTCTTCGCTTCTTTCTAGCTTCTTTGTTGAATGGAAAGGAAGGCGCTTAGCTCATTTTAAAGGACTGATGGACCGGGTCACATCTTCAGTATTTACAGCAAATTTTCGGAGATAATACTTAGTACTGTGATCAGTCGCGTTATTTAAGTGACACTAGAATACGAGGTATAAAACCTTCTAGTGTACGCTTGCTCCTCCTGACAGCGCATCTCCAATCTTCTCATATTTACTTCTCTGTCTTGTGTACCTCTCTATTACATGGTCCCCCTATCATTTATGAGGAGATCTTAGTTGTCCGATTCAGTAGCCGCCTTTCTGTTATAATTTTCGGCGCTCTGACCCACTTTCGAAAGATATTGCTCCTTACCCAATACCAGCTATCATTTTCACGAGAATTGTTCTTCCTATTCACTTATCGTTAGCTTTGAAGATTCCTTTACCACCTCATTCACGTGAGATCAGCTTTTCTTGGGGACTTTAAACGAAATGTAAGCCCACCAGTTAGCAACCGTTCTAGTTATTTCGAAAACAAAACTCACGTTGAACTCGAAGAACTGGACGCTAGTTGGCAGTGGGATAGTCCGTCATGGCTGAAAAGTTGTTAAGTATCATCGAGCACGAAAACTGATGTATTAACTTGAGACCTAAACAAGGCGAAGCCACAGGATATGAATATTGAGTGCGCCGTCGCAGCACACCAACCTTTGTACGGTTCTGTCTATGCTCTATCCTTGTGAAGTATTTCAGCGCGGGCAAACTACTACCTCACAAATTGCGTTCCCATGACGGAGGTCAAGCAAGCGAGTAAATCTGCTGAAACAGAAATCAAGAAATCAAGAAGATTCGTGATTTTTACAGAACTTCGCTTCGTTCCGGCGCTTTTGGGTCTGTACCTGTTCCGATCTTTTGACTCTGTGATAGTGCAAAAATCTGCATTCTCTCAAGCATGCTGCGCTCTCAGGAGGATCATTGGAAAAATACAGAAATTTTACCATCTCGCCCTTGCTCAGGTGGGGTAATGGGCTCGGCACTTTTCATGACGTGTAGTAATAACATCATAATTTCCCATTTCTTACAGTCGACGCTGCATAAAAGCTATTAAACACAATAACTATGAGTAAATTCTTGAGCTCCCTTCCAAAAATTCTAAAGTTAGCGAACCATCTCGTGAGCAAATTACGCAACGTGACATTCGGTTTTTTGATTCTTGCTGAATTTTCTTTACAACATGAATAAATTGTCGGGGAATATTTTACTTCAACATTTTCTTTATATTTTGGCATTTGGACACCTTTAACAATTAACAACAACTGTTGGAATGATGTTTTAAAGCAACAATCCAGGAACGAATTCGCGGGTAAGGACCACCTATAATGACGTTGCAGGTGAGAAGTTGGTCAATGGAGAAAGAAAAAGTAGAAAAAAACGTCGGGCAGGGGCTTAGACAGGGACTCCCACGCCTCACCTGAGGTAAGCAAACCAGCCCTTTTGGCGTTTCGGCTGGGACCGTATGCTGAATGTTGGGGAGGGGATGGGGTCCCCAACGGTCGACGGTTTACTTCAACTCGGTTGGTACGATAGGAGAGTACTGACGCAAGTGGTGCAGCTGGTCCAGCAGCTCCGCCAGAAGGGCTGGTTTGCTCACCCCAGGACTAGGAACTGAACAGAGGGACGGACCCGTCCTCTCTTTAAGGCTTAGTTCTGAGGTAAGCACCAAATTGTGGCGGTTCTAAGGACCGAGTTGAAGTGGTCCGTCCACCGTCGGGGACTCCATCCCCTCCCCAACATTCAGCATACGGTCCCAGCCGAAGCGCCAAAAGGGCTGGTTTGCTTACGTCCCCTACGCCTGCCAAGAAAATCGTGTAAGTATGCTATACGGTGCTCGTTGGCCGAGTTTGTAGCGAACGCATGCGCCCGCCAAGTCACAATGCGCTCCATTGCAACTGCTGGCAAATAGCCATGCATGCTTGCAAATACATAACTATTTGCCAGCAATCGAAATTGAAGCGCTTCAAGTTGCGTTCTTATGGAATCGACCTCATACAGCGCGGCGGTCCCGCAACGACCGCTAGTCGAGCAAGCGCTCTGCACAGCTGCTTGGAGGCGGCCCCACCACGGATCGGTGGATCCGCCCCTCTTGAAGGATTTCGACTGCTTCCAACGCCTTTCAGAGGTAAGTTTTGAAGTTTGTGACATTTCCCATGAACTCCAATCAGGCTGAGGCATGTTTCCACCACTTGAAAACCAAATGGTTGAAACCCTGCCTGGACTGTTGCTTTAAGGAAACTTAATTCCACCCACACCTTTACGGGCTTTTGGTAAGGCTTTAATTATTTCAAAAACATGTACAAGGAATTCTCCATAAACAACGAAGCCCTCTGGTCTGATTTTTTTAAATCAAAGTTAACTTTTTATTTCTGGAAACGAAGAGCAGTCACGAGTACTGCTTCTCTAAGAAATTTTTGTCCACACACGTCAGCGAAGCGCGGTTGGAGAACGACAACCATTTCTGCTACGCAAAAGTTCACTTAGAGTCCCAATTGCTAAAATAGGATAACTTGCTCAACTGCAATAAGGGCTACAGCTTTTGTATCGCTGGAAATAGGTGAATTGGTCAGATTATCTCAATCATACATAAGCCGAACTCACAGATCCAAGCGCAGCACCTACTGCCACGGTCCCAAGGAGGCGTTTTTGAAGTAGACACTTGGTCGTTGAGGCTGTGAATCGTCATATCCTTGAGTGTTGTTCGGGGACACGTAATATTTTAGTACTTCAGACGTGTACAGCCAGTTATTCGTGGAGCTACCTGAAATGTGGTTTTAAGGCCGATGTCAGACTTTGCGAATCGCGCGATTCGCTAGCGTCTGCGGTCGCGTCGCGGCCAGTGAATCACTCAATTGGCTGGTACCGCAACGCGACCGCGGACGCTAGCGAATCGCGCGAATCGCTAGTAGCGAATCGCAAAGTCTGACATCGGCCTAAGCGATGATCAATTTTCAAAGGCACAGATTCAATTTGAATCTCATGGACTGGTTTCGGTTTATCATCATGATTTTTTTGGTGAATCCAGAGAACTGTTGAGCTGTACCTCCTGGTGGCCACATATGACATTTGGTCTCCATTTGGTACTATAGTAGTTTGGTACTTTTGGCCACTAGGTCCGAACAGGGGTGAGGCTGTTTTTATAACGATGAGAGTCCCATCAATGCTCAAATCAACGGACAAGGAAGGGGTCCCATTTCTCCGGTTCTGGGCCGTTTTTCGTGGTTTCGCTTTCTTTCTGGTACTACTCACCATCTCTACCTCAATTTGGAATGGGTTGCTTTTCCATCGTAAATTCGTCCTTTAAGGAAATACTACATCTGCTTCGGAATGGTCCCAGGAAGTGGAGAAAGCGGGAGAGACGTTTGTGAACTCATAGATTAGCTGTCAAAGTGCCCGTTTTTGGTTGTCATGTGAAATAAAAATATTTTTTTCTGTAAAAGGAAGCTTGCAATCCATGTGCTGGTTTTCGGATGGTTAGAAAGCTCCGTATAATACTGCGGCTCTGCTGCATGGCAAGAAGGCTCACTATCCATCATGTGCCAAAAACAGCGGAGGTTGTGAAGGGGGTGGGGAAGGGGCGTTGTATTATACATATTTTGCCCTGCTGTTGGCACACAATAAAGCGCAGAAGCAGCGACGTGAAAATTAGACACCCCCTGGGAAATTCCTCCCAGAAGTTGACTGCTGCTGTGGGTCAAATGCAACCCCTCGCTGTGCATGGTGGAACAGACGGTGGGTCTGCTTCATCCAGAGCTTCGGAGAATTAACCAGGTCTTCAACTTTCCTTCAACCCAGCAACTTGGCCGCGAGCTTCTTTCTCAGAAAAGTTTCAATTCACATATTTTTATATAGAACTAATTCGTGGTCTGACTATCAGAGAGCGCCATAGAATGGGCAATCTTTTAGAGACCGCCGTTCTTCCTTTGTCCTCTTTGTGGAGCGCGCAATGTCGAGCGAGGCAGTCTTGCAATAAGAGCTATGACTGATTGTTTAGTCAGTGCAGTCTAAACAGGGGTACGGGTAAGATGGCTGCTTATCACGGAATATAGCTAAGACAAGGGGAAATAGAATCCAAAAAGGCAACTGCGCCTATCATCCACAGTAAAATGAGTTGTGCGTAAAGCAAAAGTTTTTGTTTATTCTTGGTTTGTTTTTGTTTTACTTTGTTTGTATTTCTCCGTACATCACCTCCTATCAAAACAAGCCAAGTAGAAACTGCAACAAGTGTCATCCGTCCGTTTGCACTATTCATGGGGTCGCATTTGTGATTTGCGAAGGGGGATTGCCATTTTTTGTGGTTAGGCAAGTTATGCTGAGGGTTTGGTGAAGGTTATGATAAGGGTTAAAGTAATACCGCTTCAGGCCTATCAGATTGCCCCTCCTTTCTCTCTCCCTTCACCCCATCCCCTCCCTGGGTGACAGCTGTTTTTGGAGGTTTTGAAGGAAAAACAGGGGCGATAAGGTTAGGGTGTGCCCTGGATACAGAATCGTACTACAATAACAACCATGATGGTGAGGGTGGAGGTCGGGGTAGGGAGGAGGTGTCGTTCGGGGGAGCCTCCTAACAATAAGACTGATGGCGGTGTGGAGGAGTGGGGAGGGGGAGAGGAGGAGGAGGTCACAAAATTTTTGGAAAAGTGCGAACGCGACAGTTGACCCTGCTGACTTCAACTCCTAATTACGGCTTCGCTATACTCACTTTTCCCAGTTGGACATTGCGAACGGTAATCATATCATATTAAATGTACAATTTCAGTGGTCTACCTCTAAACACAAACAGACAAACATAAACACGAACAAACATAAGTTTGAGGTTGCCCTAGAACTTACTGATGCCGTTGTTAATGCATGCGCCCAGTGAGCAGTAGAAGGCAAGACGGGTCAGCTTCTGACGATTGATTCGCCTTATCTTTATCAATTTGTGCTGGCTTACTGGTATGACCATCATTGTCGTTTTTGAAGGAGTTGACAAGACCCTCTGAAAGCACATATCTCAGTATTCAAGCGAGAGCGATGAAAAAATAGTAGCTCTACGAGTGTCTTCTCCTTCCTTATACGAATGTTGGGTAAAGAGGATTTCGAGAAAGAACTTATATCTTTTGGGCGATAAAATAAAACTATTACTCCCATGGCGATCTAACCATGCCTTTTCTATCGCAAGGGATCACTAGAGGGATTGGAAAAGCAGAGCAGAAGAAAGGTGCTCAATGGTATCAATATCTGTAATAGTAGGGTCGGACCTCGAATCTAGGGCTGTAATATCGCCCGGGTATATCAACAGAGCGATGTTCTTCTCTTCAGTCTTTTATGCGGGTGTTGTTCATGACTAGGTGACCTTGTTTAAGAGGGTCAACCCTTAGGTCAGCTGATTCCAAAGATTTTACGACTTCCCTCTCAGGATGTTCGACACGACTCCCACATCACCTTCAGCCAGGGGGAGGGCATACAACCCACCCCTGACTTACCACCACCCTGGCTGTTTCCATAGTGTTTGATTAAACTAGTCGACACCCTCCTCGCCCATCCCCTTCCCCTTTCTCTCCAACTCGCCTACATCCTTCATCCAAAACGGTATCGGGTGGTAAATATGTCTTTTGAAATTGTTCTAAGATCCGTCAACAATGATGTTCCTCTTTCCCAACCTCGACCCCTTTATTTCCACAAATATGACCCTGTTGTTAGTTTATGTAGTCTACTTAGTTAACCTTCGTCCATCCCAAAGGCTACCCTTTCCCGAAGTAGTAAGTACGACTACCCGATCCTTGGTGGAATTCTCACGAAATGCCTCGAAGAATGCAGAAACCACAACAACACCTCTTGACTGGGTTAGGGAATGCTGACGTTGAGAGATAAGGCTTTTGGTTCTCTTTCCCTTCAGAGGACGTCAATGGTCCTTTGTAATCCGTGAAATCTAGCAAATCCCCGGTTACCACGAACGTATTCATATTTTATGCGTATCCGAGTGAACGATGTGGAAATTGATTTAATTTCCAGTTGTGGGAAACAACATTATGGCTTTCCTGGAAAATTTGTTTAGTCAACATATCGTCTACCCCTGCGGTTTATGAACACAACAACGCTGTTTTTTTTATGAAAACGTTGCAGAGATAGGTGAACCTGATGTGAAAAGTAAGCAGGGCGGTTTACACTAAAACATTCGAATTGAAGGCAGACTTTTACGGGAGGACTGCTTTGGCTTTGATTTGTTCTGGCATGGCGACAACAGACCTCGAATTCTTCGAGGTCTGTTGTCCTCTTCAGTTCTTGTTTGTAGAGCCACGACTAAAAAGCGCTTCGCTCAGCTAACATTTCAGCTTTGCTGTCCTCATTGGAGCCTGGAAACCCATAGATGAACGGATTGAGGGCCTTCGCTCTCCAGTTGTAAGGCTGTGGCGATTTCGGCATAGGCTCATAAAAAACATCTTATCACGCTATCTTTACATATTCATCCCGAATCCCTACC
>MU870940.1:10760-24203 GCA_036418205.1 Ostertagia ostertagi | reverse complement strand
GGGAGGGCAAATTCCTGAGCATTCGTTGAAACACTGAGGGGGTGTTCTTCCCGTCGACTCGATTGGGTTTACCGTTCGCCTTGAATTTTGTTGCAGGTTTCGTGTTAAGCGTTGAATACAGTCAGCCAATTTATTCCGCATTAGTTGTGTGTCCCATGATTACCCACTGCTGTTAAAAAAACACCGAAAGAGCGGTTCTGTGTTCAGCAAATCATTGTTTACTAAGTCTCGTAGTTACATGTGGGTGTGGACACAAACTACGTGCAGTAAAATCTTGTAGAGCCATGATAGGTAGCAAATTTTCAAAAATAGTTGATAAAGAGCGCAAGTTTTCTGTTTACTTCCTGACTGGTATAGTTCGGAAAAACGGAGTCGAGGATCTTTTGCACTTCTGCACTTTCGCATTAGTCATAGACATCGATTTGTGGCCCCAAACAGTCTCCGCCCAGTCACTATTCGCAGCGGCAATAGCAATAGCGTTTTCACGTGTTTCAGACGGCTTCCACGTCAGTAATTTCTCGCATTCCATAGAATATGAGTGAGCAGCCACCTCACGCCAAAGAAACCTCTGAGGCCAAGAAGACCAACCTGGTGCAGTCGGCTGAACAAGAAGAAGGCGTTGCTTCCAAACGAGAAAATATTCTCTCCGTCAAGGTGCATCTCACAAATCCGACCGTGTTCACTATTGGATACAGAAGCCCTGATGAACTATTTCGACGCTTTCGAGAGAAACTGAACGCGCTCGGCATTCCACACGACCAAGTCTATTGGGTGGATGGCATGACCGGCCAACGTAAACGTGTTGACAGCGACATTGCTAAGTCGGCATTCTTCAGCTGGATGAACATAGTGGATCTCTATTCTCCTATTCGTCCTAAAAAGGAGCGTTCGGCTACTTCGCCACCACGTCGTCATCATCAGAATGGCAGGAGTCAGACATCGCTCCTCGTCGAGCTCCTCTTCAAGCAGCAACGACGAGTGCTTCTGCACAAATCGTCATTCCATTCATCGTTGCGATCCTTTTTATATTCCTTCCTTCTCTCATAATTTTCCATGTTCTTCAGTAAACGCTCGTCTGCCCGTATCTACTTGTTGTGGTTACTCCAGAAATTTTCGCCCAGTCGACTCACGATCTGAACATTGTTGCTACCAGTGTTGTGCAGGCCATAAGTCTTGTGTCCATTGTGGTCTTGTACATTGATTGATTTTTATGTCATTTCCAATTTATCCACTTGTGGTTTTTTGAAATGGTCTCTCTTCCAGATTTTACATCGTTCGTGTATTATTACTGCTAACCACAACAAATGTTTCCTTTTCCTTCTCGGTCTGATATGGGAGTGCGCCCATCTGTTACTTTTTTCACATGTGGTCGTGTTATGTTTATCATTTTGTTGTAGCAGTTCATGGAAGTTGTTGTAAGGTTGGTACTTTCACAAACATAGTTTGAAGAAATTTTTCACAGTTGGTGAAATAAAAATAAGTCGGATCTTCGATCGGGTTAAATTCAGGAAAAGATCACGAATATATCTGTTATACTTGCGATTAACTAATTGTAAGTTCCACCCTCTCCTTGCCATAAATTATTGATTAATTCCACTTAGTCATATTGAAAACTGTGACTGTATCGTATAACTTCGTATAATGTATGCTTAAATTAACTTCTAGCTGGACGTTTGATGATTAACTACATATTATTAGATTATTTTCCGAAGTCCTTGTCATCTTTGCGTCAAGATACCTAAAAATGACTTTCCAATATGCTGCCCGCCTCGAGCCACTAAGCCCAAAGTATTATGTACTTTCCGTACTCTTAAATTTTTCGTGCTCAGCTCAAAGCAGTGATCCTTTTGCTCATTCACGTCTCATAACATTGATGAACTGATTTAATTGCTTACAACTTGTTAGATGTTTTCTCGCGTGAAGATCTCGGCGTTTCTTTTCTCGATAATGTTGGATAATGCTTTCTGATTGGATTGTTTTGCGTTTGCAACATTTGTATGCGGGAGATCATTCGCGATGCCAGGTAAAATAGATTTCGCTGCCTCTCCAGAGTTGTAGGTACATGCCGGTTCGCTCCAGCTATGACGTGGATTTAATCCTTGTGAAATCCTTGTGACAGAAAAAGAAAAATGAATGTAAACAATGCGTCGGAAGGTTTATAATGTATTTATGGAGAAGTCACTATTGTGATGTGAATAGCATCAAAGGGACACAATGTAAGAACTAGGGAATTTCGCAAATTGCGTACCCTTGTATACTGCGCTAGTCTGTTACTTAGTGTTTTTGCATAATGTCACGGTTCTTCACAAAAACTGGAGTAGTCAGAGCAAAATGGAACTTTTCCGAGGCCATATTATCACGAGTGTGGTTCAATAGGACAGAAAGCGACTTTTTCACGTTTAGCAGGTGTGAAACATTTCTCGCTGCGGACCCCTCGGTTCCACTCGGTGGAGTCAAATCCAGTGGACCGAGGTTCTCAGCAAAAATGTTTTCGTTCGCTATGCGAAACGCGAAAAAGTCACCCCATCCTAGTGAACCACACCCTTTTATCACCATAGAGCTGTGTTAGTTTGGTTATGCCTCACATTGATGTACCTAAGTTGATGTATTTGCCCCGCGGCTACGATTACTACAAATTCAAACTCCTACGAAACGCGCTTGTTAAGATTTGTTTACGGCTCCTTACTTACTTGAATGATCGTCACTATCAGCTCCTTTCAAGTTCTGGGCGCAATGTGCTTCCGTGGGCCCGTCTGTAGGAAGGCCTCTAGCACTAAGCACGGAGAGGGACGAATTCCGGAGAGAACGAGAATTATTCAAGCACCTTGGATTTCCTCCTCTCCTCTTAGGTCTAATCCTAAACTAAGCGTTCCCATGAATCGGACGTGTTACGGGCTGCCCCCACCCCATCTCGGCGGCCACATTGCGCCAATTTCTCACGATTCCACTACACCTACTGGCTGCACAATATACAGGCTGTAAAAACGCCAGTACGCACATTATAGGCATTAGGTTAGCCTTCTGTTATCTTCCGTGAGAGAATGATTCAAGCCGCAAACAGAAGCTTGCGGAGTTTGAGAAATGATAACTGTCTGGACATTTTTCTGCGATTCCGCTGTAACACAACTCCAAAGCACCCAATCATAGGCTCTCAGCACGAGTTTATGAGTCTTATGGTTAGTAGTCATTCGCACTCATCGTTTAGAATTAGGCAAGGGCTTCGATGGTTCAGCTTTTATTGTAAAATCTCGTTGTTTCATCGAAACTCACCTACACTACTATCTGGAAGAAACAGCAGGCAAAAATACTCTGGTTTCAGCAGTCGGTGTTACAGTACCCTTAAATTATGTACCAATATCTGTCATAAGTTTTTGTTTACTCGCGTTCCGTATAGAAAGTGATTGCTTTTGCATATTTTTATGGGACTGATAACATTTCCTCTTTCATTGAAGCACGAGAAGTGTGAATGAAGGTACCGGCGGCAAATAAAAAGAGGTTTTAGTTCCACTGCATCAGTTGGAGTCTATTCTTTGAAAACAGTTGCTGCTTAAAAGGAATTTGTGGCGCAATGTGGCTCGAGGGGGGTCAGCCGCCGCGCGCGGCGTTGCGGCAACAGGAAATTCGTGAGCCAGGGGAATGTAGCCAATTCAGGGGGGGTGGGGGTGAGGGCAGTCACTTGCATGCGTGAGAAGCTGGAATGTTCCGTGAGAAAGCTGGAATGTTCGAGTTATTCTACTTCGCTAAGCGGGCCGCGCGCGCGACTGGCCGCCTCGAGCCACGGCGCCGGAACTTGTTTAAATTGAGTGGTATATTTCACAATTTGAAGTGGTGAGACGAGCTGTGTGCGGAAATACTTTGATCGGCGCCTTTTTCTGCTTGTGATGAAAAAAGAGCAACTTTCCCATCGCGAGTGCAAGTGTTTGGTCATAACCACTTTGCACTTTTGAGCGCCAGCCGTCTGCTGAGTCATAGGAATCGATTCCAGGCCTGCCCCGCATGCTCCTCCTACCGTGCCAATTTTCAAAAGCGAAACATTGAGCTGTTCTTTCCGGTCTCTATCTTCAACCTTTCGAGACTGAATTCCCACTGTCGACCATGGTTGGCCCCCAACCATCTGCTGGATCGATACTTATCCATATTCAGCAATCAAGTCTGCCCGTGCTAACAATTTCTTACAAGGATAAAAATGAGCTGTTCAATCAGCTGAAAAGCTCACTAGACGCACTCAATATTCCAATGGACAGCCTTTACGCTCTCGATGGTGACTGGGAGCGTATCCCTATAGATAACCCCGACAATCTGTTCACTATTGCTAGCTCTCCTGGAGATAAGCATCTATACAGCAAGGCTGCATCTGACGACTACAACTACAGCCTCTAAGGAAAGTCATCACAAAAGAACTACTCGTTCTCACAAGAGGCATCCTTCACGAGCCTATCCTAGACCTTTTTGTTCGATCTTCTGCTGGCATACTCCCTACAAAGGATACTCATGGTCCTCGAACACACGCCTGCCTGCCCTTCAGTGGATTGTTGGATTTGTCGACAGTTCCTCCCACAATGGATTCATGGTGTCAGTGTCTGCCGCTGCTTTGTGCTCGCTAATCTCACACTTCTTCCCTTCACTGCCAACTTTCTTTGAGATGTAAGATCGTTTTCTTTTTACTCTGCGATATTGAACTAATATAACGCCAAAATATCAAAAAAGTTGTGAACCTTCCCGCAGTTCTAATTCAGTGGTGTGACAACGATCTGGCATTACTTTTTGCGCTGGCAATTGTGCAATTTGCGCCAAATTAGCGCAAATTCTTTATCACACACTTTTATTATTGCTCGACGTGCGGGGTTATTTAGTGATTTGATACAAATATAACAATCTGATTTTATCGCCAAGTGGAGGTGGGGGGGAGGGGCATGTGCTATGGACAGTTTTTTATATCGCTCAAGCAGATCTAGATTTCATACGGCACAGGGAACTGAGTACACTTGGGGGATAAATCGTCAGAAAAGGTTGCTGACGGCCAACCATGGGGTTTCTTTGCGATTGAAAAACTGGAATTTTGTTTCAAGATTAAAGCATTCCTTAGGCTGTGGCAGCTGGTGCAATACATGTCCCCTCACCTTTTACTATAGGAGACTTATGACAGGCTTTCTTTTTTTTCGCTGCGGGGACCTCGGGTCCACGATCATGCATGGACCTGGAGTTTCTACTGCGAAAAATGTTTCGCGCTGCTAAACGCGAACGGGTGTGGTTCACTAGGACAGAAAGCGACTTTTTCGCGTTTCGCAGCGCGAAACATTTTCCGCTGCGGGCTCAGGTCCACCGCTGATCATCAGTGGACCCGAGGTTCCCGCAGCGAATCATCAGTGGACCCGAGATTCCCGCAAGCGAACAATGTTTCGCGCTGCGAAACGCGAAAAAGTCGCTTTCTGTCCTAGTGAACCACACCAACGCGAACGAGTTGCTTTCTGTTCTAGCGAACCACACCGAGTTTTTTTCTTATTCCGACTCTGTTGAAATAGTTGCGTCATTGTTTTCAGAGCGTCTCGTTCCTTCTGCAGCCGTGATCCCATTCTTGTCTGGAGTCACGCTTCATGTCGGAGTACAATGAGGATTTCCAAATTAACAATTTCACATATGAATTGTGTCTCCGACAAGATCAAAATTGTGAGTGAGTTGTGAGTGGTCATTGTCTTTTGCTTTGATATTACTTTGTTCTTATCCTTCATTTGCCTTTGTACCGTGGTTATGTTTTTTTTGTGTCATTTCATTGAATCGGATGATAAAATTGCTCTGATTGGAGATGTTTTGTTGCATTGTTTTTGTGAAAATTTTTTCGGATCATTGACATACCATGCTAGTTGCATACAAGTTTCTTAGAGAGTGCAGTGCAAAACCTGTTGTAATTGTTTAACACGTTGACGACAGCCCGTTATACGCGCGTTTCGGCACCTTTTCTGTTAATTATTTTTGAATAGATATTGCTCCATCAACTATTCCACCTCTGGTAATTGATGCACTGTTTTCGGGACAAGATCATACATCCACACAGTTTTTTAAAAAAATGTCAAATAAATCGACAGAAACGAGCCCGATTCGGGTGGGAATCTGACGCGCATGCGCGTCATGCTGTCGTCAACGTGTTAAATAGTGCCAGCGATGTCACAATGAGGGTTTAGGTGCTTTTCGATGAAAATCGAATAATTGCAAAGGTAATACAGCTAGATTTTCCTATGGCCTATGACTGCGTTGCGGGGTATCCCAAAGCCATGGTACCATTAAAGTGCGATCCTGCTTTTTGTGTACAGTTCTAGTTTTTAGTTAGGTGAGAGATCAATTGCAGAAGGGAGAGCAGCTGTTCCATTGCTGTTAAATTTCTAATTGTTCGGTTGTCTAGAAATTTCATGCTAGCTTTTGACCCTGAACTTGAAATGCGTGCATCCTGACCCAAAAAAGCCCTGCACGAGGCGGGTAAGTATGCCGATTCCTTGAGTACGGTAAGGGTTGTGGGCCGATTCCTTGAGTACGGTAAGGGTTGTGGTTCGATAGGACAGAAAGCGACTTTTTTGACGTTTCGCAGCAGCGCAAAACATTTTTCTGCAGGAACCTCAGGTCCACTGCTGATCATAAGTGGACCTTGGAGTTCCCGCAGCGAAAAATGTTTCGCGCTGCGAAACGCGAAAAAGTCCTATCTGTCCTAGCGAACCACACTCTACGGTAGGCGCGAAACTTATTTGGAGACTGGTGTCGACTGCCATAATGCACGAGAACCGATAGACTAAGGCTTAAGGGGGGGGGGGGGGGAGCCTCTACTTCACCATGAATTTAGTCCATCGACCGATGGTATGTATTCTAATGATCCAGCATGAAATAGTGTGAAGGTAGAAAAGGCAACAAGGGGCGTGCACCACAGCGGATCGTGACGTCATCGGTGTCCTTACCAGTCTCGACGTACATGTCGCGCCTACCGTACTCGAAAAATCGGCGTGCCCACCCGACTACCCGACAGCCTCCTCTGATAAACTATCCACAGTGACTCTCTTTGACATGTGTTTTATTTACACGGCCTTCAAACAGGCACTCCTGTCTCAAGAAGCTCCCATTGTGGGCGGGCCTCGCCCACGCCATGTATGCTGGAGAACACCTTAGACATTGCTCCCCTACACCAATTGTTTTCTGCTCTGTAGGCTTTCTCCCAACCGAGTTATGAAATTTTTCATAAAGCACTGCTTTTTTAGAGAACGCCCCGCCCACCGGGGGTGGGTCTCCCTAATTCGATGTGACTTACCAATGCACACCTTTACCCACTTTTTGGCCCAGTTTCGAGGTTGTTTTGTCACTGAAATTGAAATCTTGGTCGTCAGTACAGTTCATTTCGATGCACGCCACGCCCACTGTGGGCGGGGCTCCGCTTAGCTGATGTGTGTTTTGTACTTCTGAGACCTTGCCCACCCATCCCACACTTGACCGGTCCCTCCGGATCCCGAGGAGCTAGGGAATTTCGTGACAGACATACAGAACGACAGACGACAGACGAAGCACTTTATAGTAGCAAAATAAGGCATTCAAGAATGAAGCATAAAACTGCAAGGTCTGAGCGGCTTGATAAAAAATGAACAAAATGGTTACAGTAATTTCATTTTTTTCTTCTAGCCGCTCAAGTTGAACAAGTCTACTTTGAACGCTTCTTCATCTCCGGCTGAGAATCGAACGCTGTTTTTGTTATCCTCCTGTCCGCTTTGTTCCTTCCGCTCTTCCGTGCTTAGGTGTACCCCCCAAGAGGCCGTCGCGTGGCAAAGAAAGACGTTAAGACGCGCAAGACGAGTACGCCACCCGCTGTGCAATATGAGAAACGTAGCTATGGTCACGTGTTTCCTGACGCCTAAGCGCTACATATGCGCTGCACACACGTCTGCGCCGCGTCTACATCTCCTCCTTCGCCGCGCGATGGGCCTCTTGGGGGACATACGGTCGGGTTTCATCCAGTAAAGGAGAATTTTGCGATGCACAGTCTGCTCTAATGCAATTTGGCTGAAGGGGACCTTAAAGTTGCAAACTGCTATTCAGCGTATCCAACCGTTATTTTGGATGTGTTTTTGTTCGTGGATGAATGAATTTCTGCTGATATTCACCAATGAAGAGCAACTTAACAACCAATTGATGGTTGAAGCCCCGTGGAAAAACGAAGTTGCCTAACGGACTGGAGCGTCTTTAATTCTCTCTCAGCTCATGAGTTGAGAGCGAAACGAGCCACATTTCATTTTTATATAGAATTCCTCCTGTAATCATCTTTTCTTCTTCAGCCCTTAACTTTACATGACTATACTCGCGTGCTTTTGCCAGCGTTGACCCTTTAGACGCAAATTTCCCTTCCTGACTAGGACCAGAAAATGCTGTTGTTCCTATGTACGGCGTACAGCTCGACTCATTCCAATAAGGGGATCAGCTAGAAACTTGGGTCATTTGATTTCCGTTTTACACACCTCTGAGCTTTCTCTCCTGAAAAAATGGGATTACTGCAGGGGTACGAAATCTTACATCACATACCTTGCCCTCATTAGAATAGCCCTATATTATATTTTATTTTCGTTTTCTTATTTACACATGATGATTTTATAGCGCACCTTTGCACTCTGGGAATGCCCAGTGAGTCATGGCGACATCGATCGACGCCCCGCCCCTCGGCGCGAAACAAACGTAGTATTTCGACTGGCTGTCCTTCCACCACCCCCGATCACTGGCATTGACCGGAATCCATGGTTCAGGACGATACTTCTGCATTGAAGACTACCACATTCAAGCTGTTCCTGGATAAAAGACCATACATCTACATCGATTACAAGAATAAGCACGACTTGTTCAAGCAGTTCAAACGGAGAACGCGAGAACTTGGACTCTCGCCAAGCGACCTTTACCTTGTGGAATATGACGGACTCCCAACAGTCGGTGATCCATCGCTATGAACAACGCTGGACGCTCTCAAGGATGCGCGATGCTAGTGTGTATGTTCGTTCGAGATGGAAAGAAGAGCGCTTCCGGTGAGGTTCCACCCTCGGATTCCATCTCTGGTTCTGACCACGAATATGGACGTCGACATCGCACTCATTCAAGACGCCGTTCCAGAAGCCGTGATCATTTCGATGGACATATTACCACCCGCCTCCATTCCTCCTTGCTGTGAACATTTGTGTGGGTCATATGGGTCAAACTATTCCCCCTGTGGCTGTCCATTCTTTGTTAATGCTTCCGTTGTTGCTCCTGTCGATGTTTCCATGGTAACTGAAGTCTGATTTAGTTTTTTTTTGTATTATGATATGCAAAAGCGAAGAAGATTATATTGTCCTGGTCAATTTATCCAATTGTATTGTGGTGTAAAAAGTCACTAAATATAAGGGTAAATTGTGCATTAGTAAAGAAGTAGCGATGATCAAATAAACTCATGCGGAACTAATTTATCCAGAAAAGGAATGTTAATAAAGTTGTGAACATTTGACGGTATTAGTTGAACTGAAGCGTCAAAGACGAATAAGGAGAGGGGGGATAAAAAATGCGGACGATGTCGACAGATGTGTGTCAAGAGTTCCTTCCAAGGTCGCCGCGCGCGACGTTTCGATTCTGACGCGAATTAAGATCAGTTTTTATGGAATGGGTTAGTACACTGTCAGCTATGTGCTTCAGCACAAGGTGTAAGCGATTTCAAAGCAACGCTGAGCAAAGTATTTTCGCAGAGCACGACGACCTAGTTAGTTTTGGCGCGGCAACCTTGAGTGGGACTCCTGACCAGGTTAGCCGAAAATCTTCAGAACCCCGTTAAAAATGACCCCCTTTCAACTGTACAAGTACGATCTCTCTCGCTCTTTTCCAAAAGATGATTAACCTTGGTCAACCTCAAATTTGGCCTCCTTCCACCGGTGGATAACAGCGAACGGTTCACCCCGCTTCTGACCGTCTACTGGCGGAGCTCAAGAGGTTGTGGGTGGAAATGTCGTCCAGCCATGAGAAGAGGACGTGAATTCTCCACATGACTTTGGAAAAAGAGAGTCCCTAGAGAATGCAGGAAACAGCCCATTTGCATGTAGTATCGTGCTGCTTTCGGATTCACCAAAGAAATTGACTTGCTACATATTTCGAGAAATAAATAAAAGTATTTTCGGAATAATAGGCGAAAAGATTTCCACGAAGCTGCGGCGAATTTTAAAACAAATCTCATCATGCAGATAGACTTTTATGGAGAAGGGGATGAGTAGGCAGGGCTGTCCCAGGCTTACTACAGGGCCCGTATCCTACTCCATCCTGGGTAGGAGACGAGCATCCCTTGAAACTTTCTTTGTCTTCTCAACCGATACCGATACCAACAAACCGATACAAACCGATAAGAAAGGGCCTATTTGTAGGACTAGCAGGGGAAGAAAGGAGGGGGTCGTACTTGATCTAAAATTCTCCCCACACCAATAGCTTACATTACTGCAGAATCTAATCCGACTCGTAAAAATTTGCTCGGTCCTGGTGCCCGTTACCTGTCATTGCGGCAGGTACATAAACGAGTTGAACTACTCGAGTAACTTGCCAGCATGTTTCAGTTCTCATGTTTGAAGATCAAAATCTTAATTACCAAAATCCAGATACTGCAAATGAACAGACAGCGACACTGACTCATATAGTAATGCCAGTTTGGGTCAAGCGAAGGTCGAACATGCAAATTTAGGCGACGCCTAGAAGCACGCAGGTGCAATAGCGCCGTAACCGCGCGAAACGAATAACTGCACCCGGCTGACTATGGATATTTTCTTGAGGAGATTGATATCATTGTCTTTATTCTCAAAGAATACATATGTGACGGTATCAAGTGATAAATGACACCCGATGGACGGAAAACTTTTAATATGTCCGTCAGGGTGGCCATAATTTGAGCTCTTTATTCCTTGTCCTGGCATCTGGAATAACATCCGAGTTCTTGAAGCCTAACTTCTTTGGGTGCTATCTTAATTGGGGGGGGGGGGACCGGCGCTCTGTTCGTCTGCTCCTCCAAGGCTTAGTACGCCGATGGCGCGTATTCCAAAACTGCCACGTGACGACGAAATAGTAACTGCCCCTTAGAGTAAGCATTAGAAAGAACGAAAAGGGCGCCGCGCCGACTGACGTGGGTCCCCCAAAAACCCAACTCAGGTTGGTCCACTTCTTTCATTAGGACGGCACAATTAGAAAATGTTCCAAATACTAACTGATCTTTCAAACTATGATGTTTCAAACAGCTCGACTGGATGGATGATTTGGGAACACACTCGCAGTAGTTTACACTTTAATTGGTTAATATATTTGCGGAGAATAGAAATAGCGGCTCTGAGGGGTAACCCACTTGCTTGAACGCACTCAATGCCGCCCAAGTACCCTCGCTATTCAAATGACAGTAAAATTGGCAATTGCAGAATTGAGCATCGGCCATTAACGTAGGCATCGATTCACGAACATCTTTAGCTAGTGTCGTTAACATCACGTTTTCTCAAGTTTCCTGAATCTTATGGCCACGTTGAATGCCACGCCTTTTCTGCAAGTGCACAAGTTATGGTCTTTGAAGACGAGACAGTACCCTGAATGAAGAAGGAACCTTCATGACGGACTGTTGGACTGCTTCTAGCTGAGAATACTAGTTACTTTATTATGAATGTAAATTGGTCGAGGTGGGGCGAACATTTTGAAAGCCATAGTACAGCTTCAGTTCTTCTTTTAGTTTTTATGAACATCATCGCTCAGTAACATAACTGAGCTTCACATCCCCTCTTGTGGTAACGCCTTTAATTTATTCTCATTTTATCATAACTGGATTATATTTTACATGCAGAATGCTTTGATTCATAATCAACAAAAGGTATGAGTCATGCCAAAACATAGTAGGCAATCAAAGCACAAGCGAATTATAACATTATGACTCTACCACGTGTGTGATAATAGCAATAGCTAACATGCATGTTAAGTGAGTAAACAATCATAGGGAACTGTAGGCAACATGGAATGAAAACAAAAACGTGTTTTAGTGAACCAACAAACAGTGACAGCATCGGCCATAAGAATGAGCATATGGCCCTTTGCTAAAAGCAGGACAGTAACCACTATCACCACCATGACACATTGTCGTGACCATTGAACATGTTTGGTCTGAGCTCTTATGCCAAAAGCAGAGGCAGTGACCTTGGGGAACAAAGGCAGAACAGTGACCACCGTGGCGGAAACCGTGCCCATGCCCCTGATGGCCAAATCCATGTTCATGACCATGATTGAACCCATGACCAAAGAATGGACAAGATCTGCGTTCAGAATTCATGGTTTGGTGAATGAAAGGTCCATGAAAAGGACAATATGGAGGACGAGCAAGTTCAGAATGATGACAATGGTGGTGATCGTGAGGGTGATTGTGATTTCCACTGAAACGAGGACAGCGTTCCGGAGAATGATCATGGCTTGTTGAGCTGTCTGTTGACGACGAGCGACGTCTATCGAGGTGATGACCATGAGGATGACGTGATTTTGTAGCGAGCTCATCTCCTACAGGGCACGCACCTCGAGCATCACCATACGGGTAGCGAGCAAACAGCGGTCTTTTGCAGTTGCCAGCGGCCAGCGCTACTGCATCGACATTTTTGAGCTGCATCGGTTGCATACCAGAAGGAGTGGACAGGCTTGAATAAACACTGGTGATAGGAATGCCCAAATCGTCCAACTTCTTTTTCAGCGACTCGTACAGGTCGTCCTTGTCCTTGTAATTGACGCCGATTACTGCGCCGTCCAGATGAAGCTTGAATTTGAGCGTCTGTGCCTCTTGTGAAGCAGCGTCAGGATTCTCGGTCATGACTGCACAAGGAGTCGGAGGTTGCTGGGAAAACGTCCACAAAGTACTGCCTGAATATAGCGATCTCTGCTACGAAACCACCAGTGGGGCGGTCCTTGGGCGCATTTCTGCCGATCGATGGTTGTGACTCAACACTACAACGTTTCTGCAAAGTGCAACGGCGTAGTTTGTTAGTGATATTGACTCTTTTCAGTATCGAGATGAAGTTCGATGAGAAATTCAATGCGTTTTTGTGATATGGCTTATCATTGGTGCGAAGAACGTACAGTCGATATCCGAAAGTTGGGGTAGGTGTGTCACCGGAAGTGACGTGCACTTGATAGAAGTTGCGTGGATAAGCTGTTGCCAGCATGCTTTGCTGATATCCAGCGATGTATGCTGGCAACAGCTTATCCACGCAACTTCTATCAAGTGCACGTCACTTCCGGTGACACACCTACCCCAACTTCGGATATCGAGTATATATTGTGCTGATTGCACAGCTCGTTGTCCTGCTGGGTTGTGGGCTAACATTACATCTTCGGGCGGTTTTCTCGAGGAAATCGAAGCTGGATCTTGGCACATGGTTGCACTTATCTTTCTTTTTTTAAGGAATCTGG
>MU870939.1:9982-25907 GCA_036418205.1 Ostertagia ostertagi | reverse complement strand
TGCTAAACGATCCTCCGAACGGAGTCACGGGGTTTACGGATCGACTCATGCTCGGCACGAATACAAGACACTTATAGTCTTCTGATGTTGTTCGATGGCGTAATGGGTACTATGCCGGTGTCGTACGTGCGAACTCACAGGTTTGAATCCTCGTTTAGTGGGACTTTTTGCTTTTTTCAAGATGTGCCCTCTACAATTGGAATTCTACTTTATAGAGATAGGGAAGCCGATTCTGCTTGAAACTGCGGTTTGCGAAGAAGTATAAAGCATTTGCCGTCGATCATCCCTTTTTGGGACACGGCACGCATTCCTAACATTCCAGACAAGTTTGGTACCAATTAACCGACCCCGGAGGGATGGAAGGCTTGGTTGGCCCGGGCGACTCACGACCCAGGATTTGATCCCCGGACCGCTCGCGTGGTAAGCGCGCCACTTGCCACTACACCACCACCACCACTTGTTTTTCTTTTTCCGACACACCAAACAAACATAACCTCTAAGCTTCCCAAATAGCTGTAAATAGGGTTAGATTGGTGTGATAAAAACGAATATTCTGATCATTTGTAAGAACGTATCGTATTCGTGCTGTTAAAGAGAACCATTGCACGGTATGACTGTGGCTCTATGGCTGACGTCAGACTTTGCGAATCGAGCGATACGCCAGTGTTCCCGGTCACGTTGCGGTACCAGCCAGTAGATACAAGGGACGCGACCGCGGACGCTGGCGAATCGCTCGATTCGCGATGTCTGACATCGGCCTGAAAAGGGCCTAAGAACACGCGCTCCTCATAAGAACAGCAGGCGTTTTGCATGAACGAGTACGATATTCGCTTCTACGAGGTGAAATTACGTCTGGGGACAAAATTCTGGCTAAATTGAGGATTTGCACACCCCGGTGGTAAGAGTTTTGTATTCTTGGCCCAAATAAAGCTATGGTCCCAAGTCTAAGGTCGGCGTTCTCTTTTAGGCTGACCCACCGAATTTTTCGAAAACCTTGAAGGTAATTTAGTTCCCTGATCAAGTATAACGCCTGGGTCAAAGACCAGAATTGCACTCAGCGATCTAGTGATTTAATATTCTCCATATTTAACGTCTCCAATGTATTCGGTGTAATGATTGCGCGTCAAATGATGGTGCTGGAAATGGATGTGCTGTTTATAATTAGGATCTCAAATTCCTCTGTAGATTGAGTTCCAACAAATACCTTCCTTTTCAAAAAACGAGAAGAGCGTCGGGTGCAGACCATACACCACAAGTGACGACGGCCTCCAAGTAAATCTGGTTAGTAGTGGTTCATAGTGATAGCTGATTTTTTTGGTAAATGATAGTTGTAATTAGTGACAACTGATAGAATACAACTGCAACAGGCTAATCATTTCATTGGCAGAAAACATTTACATTTTGTGGAGGCCGTCGTCACTTGGTGTATGGTCTGCACCCGACGCTTCTTCTGCGTTCATAAGCGAGGGTAGTCCCCTTGTCTGTAGAGGTTGGAACGGTCAGCCTGCGAATCCAACGCGACTACAGTGCGCGTCAATTTGTATATGCCACCCCCTAATTTTTTCAGTTTTCCGACTTATTTGGAAATTTCGTAAATCGGCATAGCAACCATCGGTTTCGGCGTGTCGGAAAACTAGGAACGGTGTTGTTTGATTTTGGTTAACGCGTGGATTTGAATTGCTCTGTTCTTTTGAAGAAAATGGGCCGCGTCAATTGCTTATGCCATCCTAAAGTTTCTTCAGAATTTCTCATGTCTCTAACGCTATTCAGCTACGGTGTGCATGCAGTACAAATGAGGAAATCCTCCACTTATGCAATGCACACAAATGGTGGAGCATTTATAACTAATTAGTTCGGAATATTAGCCCTAATACTGGACGGTAGCAGCATGAAAACGCTTTATCAGAGAAAGTGCTGTGTGCTCACTCTTGCGATCGCTCCTGCTGCTTATTGTAGAACTCATCGAGGAGTGTATCCAGGCAAAACTGGGAAATTGAAGTGCTCAAGGAGCTCTTAAATTCTCATTTTCCCGCTTCGAATCCGTGGTCAACTTTATTTGTGTCTCGGCTCCCTGCGAAGCTCGAAGCGTTCACGCTCACAAAGTCTCTGTTCAGAGAGAATATGAGTTGCACTCACAATCCGCGTAGTACCCATCGCCGAACTTTGTCGGATTCTCTCTGGAAAAATTTTCGTACCGAGCGAGCGAAAATGATGACATGGGCCAGTTGTAACTTGAACGGGACACCGAAGTGGTGGCATGGGCCATCATTGCATCGCCTTGATAAGAAAACTTCGATCGAGTTCAGTGATGGGTACCAGACGGGTAGTAGGTACGAGTCGTGTTCTCTCTAAAAAGAGACTTTGTGAGCGTGAACGCTTCGAGCTTCGCAGGGAGCCAAGACCACAAAAATAAAGTTGACCACGGATTCAAAGCGGGAAAATGAGAATTTAAGAGTTCCTTGAGCACTTCAATTTCCCCAGTTTTGCCTGGATACACTCCTCGATGAGTTCTACAATAAGCAGCAGGAGCGATCGCAAGAGTGAGCACACAGCACTTTCTCTGATAAAGCGTTTTCATGCTGCTACCGTCCAGTATTAGGGCTAATATTCCGAACTAATTAGTTATAAATGCTCCACCATTTGTGTGCATTGCATAAGTGGAGGATTTTCTCATTTGTACTGCATGCACACCGTAGCTGAATAGCGTTAGAGACATGAGAAATTCTGAAGAAACTTTAGGATGGCATAAGCAATTGACGCGGCCCATTTTCTTCCAAAAGAACAGAGCAATTCAAATCCACGCGTTAACCAAAATCAAACAACACCATTCTTAGTTTTCCGACACGCCGAAAACGATGGTTGCTATGCCGATTTACGAAATTTCCAAATAAGTCAGAAAACTGAAAAAATTAGGGGGTGGCATATAAAATTGACGCGCACTGTATAATGACAGTCCACTACCCATTGGCTCCACCGTGGCCGGGTGGGTGGTGAGGGATTTGTGGCACAATGTGTGTGTAGGGGCGTAAGCGGCTGATTCAAGGGGCGTTGGGAGCGACTTATTCTGTCTTCGCGGAGTGGAGGAGCGCGAGGGAATCCTGCGGGTTGCGACTAGAGCATTGTCAAGTAATGTTTAAGTTCGATGAAAACGACTGCTGCACTTTGGGGGGCCCGCCCGCCTTGGCTTGAGAACCCTTCGTTCGTGTGTTAGGTACGCCAGGATGCCGCAATGTCAAAGACGGGAAGTTCAAGAGATATCTGTCCCAACCAGGCTCCAGATGAGCAATGATGGAAGGTTTATGACCATCTCCCACTATAACATTTTTACAAGAAACGTAAAGAAAAATCCACGAGCGGATACGACTCTCATAAAACCGGCAAATCCTTCTCTCTGAATGTTAGAATCCCACCACATGTAGCGAACAAACCTTTTAGTTTTGGTCACAATGCCGTTCAGAAGATGAGCCGCATCACTAATCAGGGTGGAAACCGTCAGGTGGAATACATTTATAATAGGCCCACTTCGATGAGCCTCTTCTTGGGCTCGCTAAATATGCCATCAAGACTGAGCTAGTGTGAATAGTGCCCCGGTGGTGCAGTGGTCGTACAACTGCCCGGTAAGGAGTCGCGGGTTTGAGTCCCGTCTCGGGCCAGGATTTTAATTCAGCATTCTAGTGAAATTTGTGCAACGGCAACAGCAGCGTCAAAACAGTGGTTAACAAGCAAAACAAGCTAAAAATTGCCTAGTTTGGAAGGCTCGAAAGTGCGCGACAAGGGCCATGAGGCTTGGCCAGTGCACTTCCTTAGGCCGATGTCAGACTTTGCGAATCGCGCGATTCGCTAGCGTCCGGTCGCGTCGCGGCCAGTGAATCACTCAATTGGCTGGTACCGCAACGCGACCGCGGACGCTAGCGAATCGCGCGATTCGCAAAGTCTGACATCGGCCTTATGCGACTGCTGTTTCTCAATCGCCGCATGCGGGATGTCTGCATCCTCCCGTACGGCGTGCTCTCTCGCGCGTTCTCACCACTCAACATGCTGTCTCCCTATTAAATCACAACAAAACTTATAAGGAAAGGAGGCCCTCGAATAGAGTTTCCCACAGTTCGCTTCCTTTCTTCACAAGTGCCTTTGAACTTCCACTGCATCGACAGAATGTAAATACGGCTGCTGCGGAATCCTTCACGTGAAAGCGATCCCTGCACCGTAATATATCTATCTAGAAAAAAATAGCCGAAAAAAAGCCAAGAACTTCTGCCTTCTCCACTGTCAAGCACTCCTCTGCACCATCCCATTGCTATGTTTGCGCCCCTTTCAAGGGGATATGCTTCAATACTTCTGAAGAATCCCACTTTGAGTGATGAAATTTATCACCGTATAGTTGTTCAAATTTTCTAAAATGTAAAAATAGACATTTATGCATCATTTATACAGGTAACCAAGGAAAAACGTTTTTTACAATGTATAGCGATTACGTGACAAAATGTGAGCATTAAGCCTGAAATGCTAGGATATCTGATGGTCCAGGAAAGAACCGTACATCTACAACTATACAAACACTAAGAGATTCTAACCAAATACAACCACAGGAATGGAAAAAACGTCGTCAAAAAGATAAGACGACGAACTAGCATGGAAGTTCGTATCGCAGATATCCTGTACGCGGGTGAGCACTGAAATTGTGTATCTAACCGCAATACTTTATATCGGATAAGTGTCAAACTTCGCGATTGCAATAGCGATCGCAGTCGGGAAGGGGCTGGGGCGGAGTGGCGAGGGACACGCCGTGATGCAAACCACACCAATCAATAACAACAAGCCTCACTCGCGATCCTGGCATCGCGCCAGAATCGCGGCCGGCTCTCTCGCGACTGTAGATGCGATTGCAACAGCGAGCCTGACACCTGTTTTATACTTGCTCTATTGTCAGGTGAATATGTAGTATTTTCAGCGCATATAGACGGACATAAAACGTTGGTCGTAATAATCTCTACAGATAACAGGAAAAGGGATAGTTCAGATGCAAATGACAAAATCGACTCAATATTTGCTCGAAGGAATGTTGCAGCTATTCTTCAATGAAGCAGAATCAGCCGAATTCTCTAAACGACACGGGACTCAGCAAATTACCCAATCACAGCTTTTCTGCCAATATCTGTTTCTCACGAAATATTTCTTGGGATTTTCTTTCCCAAAGCCTGATGTTCAATTGCTAACGAGGCGATTCGCTAACGTTCGCGATCGCCGTCGCGTCAGCAATTGCTGTTTGCTGGAACGCTCGAACCCAGCGAGGCTGGCGAATCATCCTGCTTCGCAAGTCTACATCGAGATCAATTCAACACAACAGCCTTAAGGTGAATTTGAATCGCCATTCTATGCCTCCAACACCAACTAAAAAATGCATCAACATCGAACATTCCT
Organism: Ostertagia ostertagi; assembly: GCA_036418205.1. Classification (NCBI taxonomy): domain Eukaryota; kingdom Metazoa; phylum Nematoda; class Chromadorea; order Rhabditida; family Trichostrongylidae; genus Ostertagia; species Ostertagia ostertagi. The sequence continues at coordinate 20,486 of MU870939.1, read as the reverse complement.
GAAACTGGTACAAGTATGTCTTAGCTGATGTAAGGTTTTCCCAGACCGAACACGAACTTTTCGCTATTGCCACGCTGACGCTACTGCGTGAGCTCCAGTGCAACCCACATTTTATGGACCTGGGGTCCTCAGCGGGAACCTTTGCGCTACATCTCCAGCGACCTCACTACCTGTGAGCATGTCTATGTTCACTTACATTTTCAATACAATTTTATCTAGATCACACATAACATTACTACTAAAGCACTTATTCTGGATAACACGACACCAATCTACTTGTAGTGTTGTTCCGGCTGAAGTAAAAATGCTTCGAACAGGTATTACATGAGATCGTTTGCGCGAGCATCAACATTTATACGCCAGATATCGACATATAGCCGTAAAGTGTGGTAAGACGTCAGTCGAAGCATCAGCGTAAGATGATAACGCATTGAATTGCTGAACAGTAGTGTTTGGAATACTTTCAGTGCTTTAAAAGCGATGATCTTGACCTAAAAAAGTCCACTTCACTGTAGTTAAAAACCTGCAAGGGATGCCTAATAAATTCTCCAGGAGATTATATCAAAACTCATTCACCCTAACTCCATGGAAACCGGGCAAAAGTGATTTGCTATAACTTCGTGGAAAGGTATGCATAAGATTTTATGCACTCAACCGTCCTTATCAACGGTATCCTTCAAATGAATCTATTTCTTGGAAAAGTCCTGTCACCCTAAGAGATAGCCTTAACGGTGCATGACGTCTTATTCTTAATGTTAATGATGCTCAGAATTCGGTTAAGGGTACCGCTAACTCTAAGGATATTCACAGATCACAATGGATTTATCAGATTCCAAAGATTTCGGCATGGTTTTAGCTCTGCCATATTGGAAAGAGAGGGCAAAGCCATCGGGAGCTGTTCCATAAGTCGACTCGCATTATATCTCCTGCTAACCTGGTGAACTGATTACGGCGATTTCACTGTGAAAAGTTAAGCCCATAGAAACAGAAGAGTTAAAGGATGTACGGTGAAGAGAAAGCCAAAAATGCCTAGAGCCCAAATGGAGGAACCCCTTCTCTGCTCGTTGATTTTCGCAATAACATCGGTGCTGATGTAACCCGTGTGAGAGCTCTGCTCTGCGTCTCTGCTAGAGTCAGCGGTGACTAAGTCCAGAGTGAGGGTAAACCACAGTTGGGTGGATAAAGGCGAGCGAGCGGTGTCACGGCCTGTGAGGTCGCTGGCATACCCTTTGCTAGGCACGAATTCCTATCGCACTTTACATATGCGCCTACCTTCGACTGTATATCCTCTTCAAACGATTCCATGTGAATATTCTCAAGTTGAGACATTTGACAATCTTATCGTTCTAATAAAGAGCCTTACAACCTCTTCTGGATAAGGGGTAAAAAAACAATGTTTCATCGGTTGACCCGACAATCACTTTAGGCCATAACGCATTCAAGAAGTCACTACGATTTTGAATGGAAGTATACTGCGAGGGACATTCCATAATTGAGTACCTTTTTATCCTCTCAAACAGCCATACGTAATTATCTACCAGAAGAAGGAAAAGATACATACCCGTGAACCAGTACTTTACATTCAACAGTATGGGAACGAAAATCTTCGCTTCCAAGGCACTTCGAATGAATTGCAAATGATTCGGCGAGATCAGGTCATAATGTTCCCAAACCATTCCGAAACGTCCGTGTCCGCCAAATCGTTCCTCACAATAAAGCGATGTCGCTAAATCTCATAAACAATCATGATCGCTCATAAACAAACTAATATAAAGAATACTAACACATTGATGGCGCGACGCGGTTGCGGATCACACTTTGCAGACCGCGTGGGGGAGTGACGCGATCGGAGGCATACATACGCCATTACTCACCTCGCAAAATGGCCAACTTCCTCTCCCCAAGTATGGATCATTTTATTTTTATTTACCAAACCATGACCGACCTGATTCGAAGTATGTTAAAATATCTTAGAACGGCAGAGGTTTTCACAAAAAATATTTCAGTTTTTCATGCCTTACAATTAATTTTGTTTAATTCATTCCCTCGCTTTTTTAGTCTCATAACAAGTCATATAAAAAAGAGCGTGGGAAGACAAAATACAGACCTTGCGGATCGATAAAATATTTGTTTTTTTTTACAACAACCTCAGCTTTAAAGACACTTTGAAATTACTACTACAGCGTAAGCGAATACAATTGGCTCCTCCTTCGCCATTACTTCCTCCCAACTGGAATTTTGCTGCTTTACCCACGAATAAGTTCTACGCATCGGCAATTGAAAAAGTTCTTCCTGCATCTGTAGCCCTCAAAATCCACGAATCTGAGGTGGTTAGACGGCTGCAATGTCGCAGCCTGTGCCAGCGCAAAAATCCGAACGAGGTAGTTAAATAGCCGTCGCAAATAGTGTCAATAATTAATTTTGTAAAAGTAACAGTAAATTCGTACGAGATGTAGCGTAATCGGGCTCGCCCTCGAACATCCTCTCCTAAAGGCATAAATCAACCCTAGCCGCAAAATTCTTACGAAAACCCTCCTATAAAAAAACCATCGCAAATTTTATAGAATATAGGTATTTCATGCATGTAAGAATGATCTTATCCTTACCGAAACCTTGAGCGAAGGACTAGGCAGTTCGAGTATGGAGTAATGATCTGGAAATCACTACCCTCATATGGAAACCCGGCCCGGTTGCAAGCTCAACTAGGGTTATTCCTAGAGACCATACATCGCTTCTGATGTCATACGGAGTATTTTCCTTAAAGAAGTCTGATGAAATCTATAAATATTCTAGTGAAAATGCTTACTCACAGTGGAGCGTACTCTCTCTGGGGCCATGTATGGTGGACAACCAGCAAGCTTCGACTTTGCACGACTTTCGATAAGGAATCCGCTAATTCCGAAGTCGCACAGTTTCACAACTCCATTCCAATCTAGCAAAATGTTTGACGGTTTGACATCCGGCTGTATACGCTTCTGTATGGGAATACGAGACATAGCGACTCTTCAACCATTCAAACACAAGAATGCTGGATGATGAACAAAAGTTAGGCCCCACGCGGCAAACCGTACACGCCCTCTCTGTTACTGCGCAAGTGCGCTACAAGTGCCGCATCCTACCCTCCCCCAGGGGAACTCGTCTCCCATAGCTGATTCTATCCTAGTGGGAACAGGGTTGAGTCACAACACCAAGCCGCACTCGCTTTTAGACTCTAGCGCGCATCCATCAGAGAAAGATGCCCAATACCAAGTACCTTCATCACCACGCGTTCATTGGCAGCTCCTATACGGCAGCCCTGTTCCTTCTCCCCCTCCCACAAAAAAAAGAAGACCGAAGATAAAACCAAGTGGCGGAGGACGCGTCCCAATAGGGAAGCATACGAGAGCGGACTCCAAGTTACGCTAACCGGGCACCCGTTCGTCTTAACTCAGCTTTGTGAGACCTATATCTAGGCTAGGCAAACTGCGGCCGTAAAACAGCAGTCTTCCAACAAACCATTTCCAAACACAAATTAACATGATGATAAGTAAAGATGCTCACAATCCTTAGAGATTATGAAGTCAAACGTAATGTCTCCATAATCGCGCATTTCGCTGTTTCACTCCTACACCTTCTTATTTCAAGATTATTTGATCATTAACACAAAGTATTACTATTACTAGGAATTTCAACGAATTGAAATAAATCGGCCTCAACAAAAAGAGAGAAAAGGCTATGCGTATGTTTCCCGTCGAATCAATGACCTTAGAGCTTTTCTTTAGCACAGGGTCAACTTGGGATTCGTCATCTATCAGGAATTTCCACTCACCAAAATTTACCGATATGACGCTAATCATGACAGCCACGAAGCGTTTTGCTCATACTGGCTCAAGCTCAAATAATAAGTGAGCCAATGAGCAAAAAATGAAGCGCAACTGTAAAAAATTGTCTGTGCTACATGAGCCAAACCCAAGCCAATACGAACCCACAAGTATGCCACCGTTATATGAGAGTTAGGCAATCAGCTCGTACATTAAATTATTTCCCATTTAAGCGGATGAGAAATAAGGGAAACCACTGAATAACATTGAAGCATACAGTGTGAAAAACGACTGAGCTATTTGGAAGACCATTCAAAGTGGAGAATTAGTGCGCAGTTTTGGACATCCTCGACTTCTATAAGGCATCTATCAAATTGGTTCTCAAAGAGCCTAAACCATCACATAACAGAACTTATAGTACCCCCCCCCTTTAGCAATTAAAACCAGTTTTGAACGCCTATGCATGAATCAAAAATCACCAGTACCTCTTTACTAAGAAAGTTAAGGTAAACGCACGGAGAGAAAGAAGAACGAAGTGACCAAAATCAATTCGAATAAAGTATCCAGACTTACGTTTTACTTTGAGTAGTCCGAGAGTCTTATACCTCACAGACATTTTCCCAACTATCGGCTCTGGAATCGGTTCATTGCCCGTTCGTTTCAGTAACAAATCCAGACAAGTAGCCATAGCTTCCATGCATATCATAACCTCGTCTATAATATAACTTTGATATATTTTTGCTGGCAAAGGAGTGTCGCCTAGGACAGATTCGACTTTTGAGCTTTCGCACGCGAAACTTTCACCATTGAACCCCGTTCACACTAATCACAACAATACCCGTTTTATAGACGAACAATGTTTTCGCGCGTGAAAATGGAAATGGTCGCTTTTTGTAGCGAACCGCACGAGCTAGAAATTTCTTTTATTAGGAGAAGCACATCAGTGCTAAAATTCATCAAAATAACAAATTTATTGGAGGAGGTGAACCACAACAACTCACTGAAATTATGCAAACAATTAGGGGAGGCGAAAAAAGGAAAAGAATCGCAGATGAATTTAAACTTTTTCCGGAGCACCACCTTGTTCTTTCGAGTTGTTTTTGCCGCAGAAACCTAATGTATCTGTGCAAGAGCCTAAAGCTGCTCAAATGGCGATGACTGTTTGATCGAGAGTGTAATCAATTCCACATCGTTTTAGATGTCATTTTTGCAACTGTAGCGTTGGCACTAATATAGTCTGGCAACAGACCGCGGCTCTCTTCATTTCCATATGCATATTTTCGATCAAATTGGCTCTATTATTGAGGTGTTTCTCATTACCACGTCTTATTCTTTTGGCAATTGAGTCACACCACTTTCATGCGGTTTGTGATGTACTGTTATTGAAACGAAAAAAAAATTATCTGAAAACAGCAACGACACTTTTTTGGGGCACTTTCGAGCAGGGTGAAAATCGTGTCGAGACGTGGTCGCGGAGGTACACAAGCCGGATTTAACAGTCCGGTGAGTGACCGCTACCGTAATCCACGTTGGCACTGGAGCGCGCAGCTACACTACTGATGTGTACCCACACGTTTCAGCACCAACGTGAGAGGGTATAGCGCCTCGCTGGAGTGCACAATACCCCCTCCACCACAGCCGCCCTTGGGCGACTATCCAAAAATACACGCAGCACTCGGCTGCGCGCGCTTCGCGCGCAGGGACAAGGGAGGTTAGCCCCGGGGTGCCGGCTAAAACCACTTGCCGGCACATTCGACCAACTGCCATAGTCCTCCTATATACCAGCATGGACGCTCCGTACAAGAGCCAGGTTCTATCACGCCCATTCTGTCGCCGTAGAGTGCGCGGAAAAACGACAAAAGGGCACGTCGAATTCTAATCGATGACACGTGACGTTGCGCGCCAACCAGTCACGTGTTACGGTTGCGGTCACTCACCGGACTTTGAAATCTCCAACAATCGAGGTAAGACCCCCCCCTGGAATCGAGGTCTTGGCACGACCCCCTAAAACAGAGCATACGCAATTAATCCACTTCAGCAATTGAAATAAAAAAACTCCTGCAAAATAATATTGTAATAACATAAAAAGCAATAGTGATAGTAAATAAAATAATGAGTATTAGTAATGGTAATAATAATATTGTCCTCCTTACACTTTCTCTCATCGCTGCAAACTTCTAGCACTCGCTGAAATATGGACTGGAGGAAGGAGGCAAGAACTCTGTGTGGTCCCAGAAGCAGGTTCCTTTAGAAATGCACGAAAATCCTCACTGCACGGGTTGCAACTGAATCATAATTCCTGCTTGAGTATTCACAACAGCCGAGTGTATCGCTCAACAGCAGATTCATCGGTAGGTGCGGCGCGATTTGTCATTGGGTCAGATTTGCCGAAATCGCGAAAAAAATCGTCGAAATCTACACCCTCGATGAAAAGGTTGCATTCCATCCATTTCATAAACCTTTGAAGCAGTACGAGCTAGGTTTTGGTAGGGCTGGATCTCGCGTTTTCAACAATTATTTAAATTGCTCTGAAAGCCTTCCATGCAGAGAGCTATGGTCTCTCAATCTGCGTCGAGTCAGCGTCGAGGAGGCTGAAATTTTTGCGCGAGTTTTCGCCACTTCAAAAGCAATATCTCACTAATATAGTGAGATATTGAAGGAAGGGAAGGTAGTTTTGGAAAGCGGAAGGTTTGCGCTTTCTGATGGTTTGGCTTTCTTCTACATTGTCTAGTTGAGGAGATAATTGCGTCGAGGATCTATCGAGGATGATTCTCGGCCGCTCAAAAAGCCGCTCCCTTCTTCACCATTGCACGTGTAATTCGTTGGCAACGCTCGAAATGTGTCTAGAATACATTTTACAAATAAGCAATACGAAAAGGGGCAATCGTCATCATCCGACTCTGCCTGGGTACAGGCCATGCATACGGCCTTCACTCGAAGTTGCAGAATCGATTGAAAGGTGTTATATGATCATGACCAGTTGACAGAAAGTGCAATGTAGTAAACACATTTCGTAACTCTTATCGCCTGAGAAACAGCTTCATTTGCTCAGAGCCTTTTCTTCACTGTTGTCGTTTTTGCGACAGGGTCCCTAACAACAGTGCCATTATTACTATTATTACCGGTATTATGTACGATGGCGGACGGTAGATAGGGGCATGCAGCGCGCGTGCATATGTGGCTGTCTTGCTTGGGGGATGCACTTCCTTCCTTTGTATTGCTGTCAAATACGCCCTTCTAATAAAGATAGAGGAATGGAGAACTGAACCAAAGAACATTATATCATTTTTCTCACATATCTTCCTTTTCTGCTGCGCTATACCCTCTTACCTATCTGCACACGATACCACTGCTGTTACTGACCCCCAAGAGTACGACCCCCATGACCCAGCCCGACAGGTACGACCCCCCTGTCGAGGATTTCCTCGACCGATATTCACCCTGCTTTCGAGTGTGATATCAAAAACGCTACATGTAAATTGAAACACCATCAGAGTTCTGGTGATTAGCATTTCTCTGCACCACAAATTTCGAAAATTCAAGTTTTTTTTTAGCAATTTGTGGTGGTGAATTGATGCCTACGATGGTTCTACTCACAGAAAATGGTCGAGTGACAAAAAGCTGGGCACTATTCCACTATTACTGCCCCAAAATCTCAAAATTTTATTTTTCGTCGAAACTTTGCCTATGGGGTAATTCGATGCCCTGATTACGAATATGACATTCATTTTTGATGCTGGCGCCATTTGGCGCCATTTGGCGCCACGCTGTTTCCACCGAATCCGCTGAACCATTTGGCGCCACAAACAACACTTCACAGTCAGAGCGTACTCTTAGGCACCTTTCTCAGAGCGCCGACTGTCAGACCGTGGGAAAGGTCATCGAATCAGACTTTCCCACGATAGGAAGGAGCCTTCGGTGAACGCAGACAGTGCTATTGGGGAGGGTGAAGGGGAAAGGGGAATGAACAGGCACACGGAAGCGCAGCCCAACTATGTGTTAGGATAATTTATAAGGCTAAGCCTCAAGGGGTGAGAAAGCACTCCGGGGATCGCTAACCAACTTTTATTTTCAACGAAGCTCCTCCCCCTCTGAGGCTGAGTCCTAAGTACCCCACCGCTACGTTTGCGTCGTTAGCACCATATAGCCATGGCGCCAGCGCCAAAAACGAATGTCATATTCCGGCCTCTAATAACCCCTATATGCGAGTTTTCAGCGGATTCGGTGGAAACAGGCGTGGCGCCAAATTGGCGCCAACTGGCGCATATCTGGCGCCACGGCTATATGGTGCGCATTGGCAATAGTGCCAAAAACTCTCACAGCAACCATTACATACCTCGGTTATTATATATCCATATGAGTGAACTATATGAGGACAATCATACGCTCGCGATAATATTCGAAGATCCATGATGATTCGTTTGCTCTCAACTGGATTGGTGCTTCTGGGCATGGACTGAAATACATCACTGAACGAGTTGTGAAAGAAAAAAAATAAAAGGTTCAGATTCTTTATTTGGATGCTCAGGTCAGCTTTCATAACATTTCTTGAATGCCCATAACTGGAAGATGTGCATTTTTGAATGAAGCAAAGTATTTTTATTGAATGGAAGGAAGATGAGAAATAATGAGTAGCTCTATTGGGAATTACCAAGCATGACCCATTCCGCGTAAATTGCAAATTATTGTTGAAAAGCTTACCATTGAAAGGATTGATCAAGTGCACAACAATTCACATTAGGCATGTCTGACACTCTCTTATAAACCGCCTGCGCGTGAGCAAAAAAAAAAACAATCGCGAGGTCTTTAATCCTTCCTCGACTTGCATGAATTATTGCTTGCGTTCGTTCGTTGCGTGTTTATATCTCCACAAGAATGACGTGTTATGAAACAGAATTCCCCCCCCCCCCTCCTCCCCCGCAGGACAAACCGTACCTCTAGCCTACCGGGCAAGTGCGCTACAAGTTGCGCTATCATGGCACCGTCTCGCCCTATTAAAGCTTTTTCCGGGATATCTACCACAGTTTATCAACACGTGTACAGTTGATTTCTGATCTCTACGGCCTACGGACTTGACGTGGCGACCGTCACACTTAGTAGAAATCCCGCGGAATAAGCCGCTTTCAACATACTTCGCTGGGATCAGCAAGGCAGGCCAGAAGCAGCTTATCCACGCAACTTCTATCAAGTGCGGCGGCCGCCACGTCATTTCCGGTGGCACGCCTACTCAGTCTTCGAGATATGGACTACAACGTGGTGAGCTGGTTAACCGAGATCAGCGACGAACTGCAAAGCCGAAAGTTTTAATTAGACTTGTTCTTGAATGTCACACTAAACAGTAATGTCAGTTGTGAAAAGGGACATTTCTGACACAAACCTTGACAGCGATAATGTTGTCGTCATACCGCATCTTCGACACATGTCCACAGCTTCCGTGACCCAGTTCAGCTAGTAATTCCAAATCCTCGGCCGACACCTTCCGGACTCGACCTCAAAACCTCAAAAATACTAAGCAAGAGTAAAAAGGTAGATTAAAATAGCTATGCGAGGGCCTACGCACCGACAACTCATCAAAGCAAAGCAACAAGTTTTCTCTCTTACCTTTTGTATTCGCATCGTCCCACAAATTAGGAGTGCTTTCTCAGCACGGGTTTTTTTATGTCGTACATCAAAGGGGATAAGAGAAGGGTGACGGGTTAGTCCAAACTCACAATCAGATGTTAACCTTCAAATCTGCCATCTCTTTGCATCTATCGATTTAAATGAGAGTTGTGTGCGAGGTAAACGTCCTTATGCTGCTGACAACTGTAGGCCAATATTGACAAATTATAGGGTTCAGAGACTTTCCAGCCATATTATCGGAAAAAAAGCTGTGAGGGTCGAACCCGCGGCAGACTAACTGCTCACCGCGCTTCTCTGTCATAACTCAGCGAGTTTGCTGCGAAGCGTACGCCTATAGTGGCTTAAAAAGATTTCCCACGGCGGTGATTCTTTTCTCCCAGTCGTCTACTCCCGCCGACTATCTAGCTATTTTAGCAAGGGAACATGGTGGAGCGTTCACGTTGGTGACGAATGCACCGAAGGATTTCGCCAAGCAAAGGAACTACGGAACTGCTTTGCCGGTTTTCGAAGTCCCTAAGCTTCTTACTTACGAATGCACCCCCTAAACTCTAACTTCATTCCCAGTGACAATTTATCGTAACATTTATCTTAAAGGCAGAGGAGTAGAAGAACTTTCAAGAGCTAAGTGAACTTGGGACTTTTCAGGACAACTTTCTCAAGATGGAGATCTTCTCCGCTCTCTTTTATGAGCGTCAAGCTCAAGCGGACGAACGAGTATGCCATCTACCAAAAATAAATGCATGTCCGTACACACTTATTAAACAGTCTTGAACGCGCAATCCCGTGAAATCTTCGAACTATAGACAGAAGAAAAAAAAACAAAAAATGTCAAAGCATGCAAAAAACTTTGTACCTCCAATTGTGAGTAATCCGGAAGAACCCATCAATTCATTGTAAAGTGAATTATTCACGTTCTGTACAGCTGGACTGACCTCGTCTCGCATGTCCCCGAATTCCAAATTCATATCTCTACCGACTGAAATAAATACTGAATAAGTAAAACTAGGACTAGTGGCAGCGGGAAATCATACTTTTCCCAATGGGCTATGCATTTCCTTCATCAATCTTTGGTCACCTGGAGG
>MU870938.1:0-12474 GCA_036418205.1 Ostertagia ostertagi | reverse complement strand
AGTGTTTTGACGGGTAGTTTCCTGAATGGCTTTCTTTTTTCCAGGCTCCGAAGAAGGTGAAAACAGCGAAACATCGCCCTAATAATGTTATTGCCGGTCTTGGTTGGAAACAGGGTCAACCCTACGTTGTTACGAGTAACAACGGGGGGGGGGGTCGTACCCACTTTAGTCGCTCGAAATCACGTGTGGGATTGAGGTGAAACTAAGATTTCGTGGGTAGTAGGCTGGGCGAGTGGAGGGCGCGCAGGATAAAAATTTGCCGTTTCAGCGGCGTATATACCCCCCTAGAAAAGGAAGCAGTGGGAGTATAGGTAAAATGGGTAAAAGTAGGGGTAAAATGGTGTGAATGTAGGGAATTTTCTGAAAAAAATTCGCTGCAACAGCTGCAATGTTCCTCGTCCTTGTTGCAGGCTGTTCTCTGGCGCCTCTCATCGTTGTGCTCTCTCGCCTCATACTCTCCTCTCCACGCTCAGTCTCTCATTGCCTTAGCACAGCCGCCCTACGAAGGATGAGCAGCCCTTAACCTAAGCGTTTTCGACGAATTCTTTTCTTTTTTTCTTCACTACCGGCCATTTCGCACCAATACTTTCGTGTTCTTGTGAAAAAAGTAGATCAATCTGATCCTAAGGTATTCCTTCAATAAGAAGGAAGGGTCAGTTGGGAAGCGATGGAAGGGGAGAAATGGGCGGTTGGAATGGAAAATGGTCTATGAGCTATGATCACTGCCATCACTAGGTAATGCTTTAATGACCATTTCCTGATCTGCTCTCCTACATACTCCAGCCCAGAGACAGGGACTGCTGAGCTTGTTCCACGTCCTCACGTCCTCCTGCCTGAGGCTTTCGCTGTTGTTAAGTTGGTGTGGGTCCTACTTGATTACGTTCGTATATTAAATTTCGAATTTTTTCGTACCCGTATACGCATTCGTCTGCTCAGGTGGCCACTTCCACTCTCCTTTGGGATTGGAACTTCGAAGCTCTTCAGTTGTTCAGCCTGACCAATCCGAGTCCAACTTATTCCCCCACCGCATCCTGTTTTTTCCACGCTCAATTAGGACTTGTTCATTTATCTGAAAATCTTCTGAGTCCTTCCTTTAGTCCTCTACGCTCTTCTGTTTCTTCAGTCTCGAATTTTACGATTTCCTAGGTGCCTCTCAGTAAGGGTCAACCGTGCATCGTGCCAAGCTCAGCGAGGCTTCTTATCTTGTGATCTCAAGGTCGTCGTGCATAGAATTCTGGAGTTGGGAGGGGGTGGTAAAATGTGTGAAAATTGCTCCGTTGTATTAGGTTGTCTCGAAAGTTCGTGCGTATTTATTGGATCTCATGCCACAAGCTCCTTCAACAAATTCTAAATATGTTCACGTAGGCTGTAGATAGGGCACACCGTGTAGTAAATTATACCCGAATCTTACCCACCATCGTCGCCTTCTTCGAGCTCAAAGTGGAAAGAGAGAAGAGCTATGTTTTTCGCGCTCTGACGTAAGCAGCTCTACTGAGCCACAAACCGATTGAAGCCAAAAGCGGCGTCTGCATCGCGGATGCATCTCCTTGCCCTCACCAACAGTGAGGTATCAGAATAGCTGGATCTTCTCTGCTTGGGAGACTACAGCTGGTAGACAAACCCTCGTTCAGAGAGGTCATCAGTGTCGGATTTGGAGAGCCTGTACTCTTTCCTGGGAGCCACTCCACACGGGGCTCCCTGCTTTGTGGCCACCACATCCTGATGTTCCAGATGCACAATTCGTGAAGGTTCTCGCTCCTTCGAAATATGCTTGAAGCCTCGCCAAAGATTCCCCCATGAATTGACCACCGATGACAGGAGTGCGACACGCACTCCGTCCATAATTTGGTTCCTACTCCACCCGTACGCCCTGGTTGAACAAAGCCACTACTGCAGTTGAGAAGCTCAGGTTTCATGATAACCACACCTAGAATCCTCAGGGACTGGATCGAACAGAAGAGGGTGAAAAGTGAAGAAATTCACCACAAGGTCGTGCTCCACCTCTTTTGGTGCGTTCTCGAGTAAACCACTAAAGGCATGTCAATCATTATAGCTATGAATTCACTCATGTGTAGGCAGATCAACGGCAGAGACTCACGGTGAAAGTCCAACAACTGCCGTCAAAACTCAAAAAAAGTGTGTACGCTCCACGACACCTGAGACTACACGTTTCGAAAATGAAGCGATTCTCAATATCGAAGCTTAGCTGAAAAGTCCTACCACATTCATCGTGCAGCGGTAATCATCCTCTTTCGAAAGACATCTGCCCTTTCTGCTCAGCCGCCTTCGTGCCGACAAAAAATACAATTCCCACGAGCACCTCAAAATCAACCTCACTGCCTTTTCCAGCTCATAACTGCCAGCCCTTTGAGAGTTGAATAGCCATTCCTTGGTTGGATGTTGGTAACAAGTCACTGATAGTGGTGGTACATATAACGATGATAGGTTGCACATGTGCTTGGAAAAGAGCGGGCTCAAACATAAGTTCAAAATACGCACGAACTTCTGAGACAACCTAATAGAAGCCTACTCTACAACGACCGCTAACAAGGGAGGTCGTTCAGGGTGTGCCAAGCCTTTTCAGAATGGTTTCTTGCATGATATAGGGATATATATGTGGGAACAACAAAACCATGGTTAATTTTTCCGGAACGGCCCTCTGAATACTACCAGAAAAGGGGTCCTTAGTCACACCTGGTATTCATGCTAACTCCATTTTGCGCGAATTTCGAACGTTCAACTCGAAATGCAAAAATTTGTCACCGCGAGGAATCGAACTAGGGACCCCCTTTTCTGGTATTCAGAGGGCCGTTCAGGAAAAATTAACCATGGTTCTGTGGTTCCCGCATGTGCCCCTATATCATGCAAAAGACCGTTTTCAAAAAGCTCGGCACACCCTGAACGACCTTCCCTTGTAATCCTCGCTAGAGCTCTGAAATATTAGCGATTCTAGTGATGTGAGATAAAATTAGCAACGTTCAACCACAATGTCCACATACAGCTCGGGGGGGGGGCAGTTGTCGACGGGTGGATCCGATTCAAGATTTGTTACGCGTGGGTGACGCGTGCTCTTCACTAATGGGTACCGTTTCGTTGATTTATGTACCCATGTGATTTTCGATTTCAGATTCCGCTCGAATCTTCCTCATAGCGTTTCGCAATTAGTTGCTGTCTATCATCCAAAGCAGCATCAAGCCATTTTAGAACTGGGAATCTTTCTTTTTTCCCTTTCTTGGGATGGTAGTAGGCGAGCTCTATCGGGATGCGCCTCGCCTTCAATTCCTTATTAGATTTTTGTAGCTGCTTGAATTCGCACATACCGTAAACACTGAATTATCCAAGGGAAATACCCCAATCAGGGGATTCTGTCCTTCAAGAGGTGCCAACTACTTCTTCTGGAGGATGAAGGGTTCATGGGCCTAGTAGGACCCTTCTCCAGGTCATGTTTCACAAACAAAGGCGACATCGCTTTTACTTTCACCATCGTCACCGGTACATAATTAACTATTACAAAATCTTATTTATACGTTGTTATATAATTTTGTTGTGTACATAATTGTACTAATTAAACTACTAAACAATTCTTAGTGAAATACAAAACACAAATAAAAGTTTAATAATAAGGAGAATGCTTTATTCGCCTTAATTCAATCTCCGTAAATAACTTTCAACAAACAGCTTGCCATTACTTGTAAATTTAATTATTTTGGAAGTGGGCATATGCGCCTCCTCTTCAAAAAGCCAGAAAGTGTCGGGTGCAGACCATACACCACAAGTGACGACGGCCTCCAGAAAATGCAAATGTTTTTTGCCAATGAAATGATTAACCTGTTACAGTTGTATTCGATCAGTTGACAGTAATTACAACTATCATTTACTAAAAATCAGCTATCACTATGAACCACTACTAACCAGATTTACTTTGAGGCCGTCGTCACTTGTGGTGTATGGTCTGCACCGCACAATTTCTGGCTTTTTGAGGGGAGGGTAATTTGAACATCAATGATGAAGATTTAATGTTTTTATTCCAATCGAATCTACGATCATCTCTTATTTATTCACATTGCATTTTGTCTACTACTAACGATAAGTAGTTCACTTTTTTTTATTTATTTACAATTATTTTATTCATTCACTTTATGATTCGTATTGTCATTTGTCTATTTCTCGCTTGTCCTATTTATTTATTTTCTTCTATCATGCTTGCTGCTTTCACCTTTGCCATCTCTGGCGAATGTGATTGCGGGTATCCTTATAAAGATGACAGGAAATTGGATAAGAGGGGTGGGGGGGGGGGGGTGGTTCGAGGCCATTTGAGAGCATTCGTATGCAGCTTCTGCAAACCAATCGCATGCTTTTTCAAAGACGTTTGTCCGTCTATGAGGCCCGGAGAGACATGTGCTGACGTCAATGCAGCGTCGGGCTATTTTAGGTGGTTCACGCCGTCCATAAATGTGTTACGATTATTGCAATGCCCCTCCTTTCTGTCATAATACGCCTAGAAATACTTTCTTGCGTGCCTAGGTGTGGAATCGAGGTATTAATTCACGCTCTTTACAGATTATATCGTACATTTATTTATATTTTATCATTTTGTAGGGGAAACAACGTTTTGGTTCTTTCCCACGTATATTTTTCGCCAATTCCGCCCGAGAAAAGCCCGTGGATTTCGCACATTTTGGCCTGAGCTGATGTCGCTCTAGATTGTTTTTGACGCTGTTTTGTGGTGCTTTCTGAGAGTCATCGGAATAAACAATATAAAAATAAATGAATCAAAGGGATTGTGCCATCTGATGACGTGCTGAGCAGTTTCCTCTAGCCCACTTCACTGTATTGAGTTTCCTACTACATCACCGATGTGTGTTCATCGTCGTACTCTTCTGGGCTTGAAGACATAGGGCCTGGGCTAGGCCCAACAGTCGATACGCGTTGATTCGAACTTTTTTTTTCAAAAATCGTCACCTTTTCAAGGAGAACTCGAACTTCTCGTCAACACAACCAGCCTGGAAAGATTCTCAACTCACCATCCCCCCTCACTTCCCCACCATCACCACCCCCACCACCATGGCTGATTCCATAATATTTGACTCTAGGACCAGGGGACGACTCACTTCGACTCCGTCTTGAAATCCCCTCCAAAAATACCATCAAGCGGGCAAGCACGGGGGGGGGGCGGCGGAGGAAAGTGGTGTAATTAAGCGGCAACTGAAATTATAAAAAAAAACTTCGAAACTTCTTTCCTATCCTGTGGAACTTTACCCTTCAACTTCCACCACTACGACCATTAATAGGACTCTGCTGATTTTTTTCTTAACGAGTGTTTGACCATGAAATTAATTACAGTATTTCATTGAACTATTCTGTGAACTGTTCTTAAAAGTTTTTCAACATTTTTTTTTATCTTGAATCGAGTGTTGTTCTTGAACTCTTAATATTATTAGTTGCTTCTGTTTGAGCTTCGAGATTGGTAAAGTTCTATACCAATCTCGGAAGCTCAAACAGAAGCAACTAATACTATACTATCATGCCGAGATTAATAGAGAGTCGTTCATGGAATATTCTTAAGACTAAGACGTAGTATAAGTTCTCTTCCGCCTTGCGCCATCACGCGGTGTATGTGGTTCTGCTGGAGCTTTATGTCTTCCTGGGGAAACTTCTAGTTTTGGTCGTATCTCATTTTAGGCCTCCGGATCTGAGCAGGCTCGGAAGATGGGAAAATCAACAGTGGTAATATCCACACAAAGTTGTTCAGCCAAGTGGGTTAGAAATCCACTTGGCTTAACAACTTTTGCAAGAGTGCTTCTTCAGCACTCTCAGATTGGCACAATTTGTCCAGTTTTTTCAGCAGAAGCCTTAGTGTGCCATTTTTACTGAGATTCGAGCCGGACACCATTTGATGTACGTCTCCGTTAGCATCTCATTCCTTTATTTTTCTTAAGTTTCTTCAAGTTTTTTTTCTGAATGCAATCGATATGTAACTATCGCCTCCTCGTCGTGCAGTTTTTGGAGGGTTCGTCTAGGTGGTAGCCTCTTTGTTTGTACCTTGGTTTCAGCAGTTTTTTCTTTTCCGAAGAATTAATTATGGAAGCACTTTTCTGCCCTACATTATCTATTTGTCATTTTCTTCAGTATAATAAGTTCATAGGACGGAAGTGGTATAGCAGCAAGTGGCACGCTTACCACGCGAGCGGTCCGGGATCAAATCCTGGGTCGTGAGTCGCCCGGGCCAACCAAGCCTTCCATCCCTCCGGGGTCGGTTAATTGGTACCAGACTTGTCTGGGAGGATAAAAACACTGACTTGTACATCGGCTGGCCCCCGCAAGTCATTGTATAGGCCACATCGCATTCAAACCACTACGAATGTACAAATGGAAGTAGAAAGAACCACAAAAACATGCCCGCGCGTGCCGCACCAGAAAAGGGCCCTGTCAAAAGCTTTATTCTTTTATCCTTTTAATAACTTTATTGAACTTTTGGAATTTGGGAAACCAAAGCGTAGGAAATCGCCGTGGTTGAAGCTGCTGTTCTTTGGATTTCATAAGACAAAGTTGCCTCAGCGAAAGCTCTTCAGAATCCATCGTACTCATCGGAGCTTCTTTAACTGATACCTTAAGGCGCTATCGCAAGATACAGGGCCATTGTGGTGGCAGTACATTCAAAATAATGTAAAGTATCTCCTTCTCCTTTTTGTGCTTTTCCGCTTTTCCTAATTATTTCCGGAAGATGCCCCTGTATACTGCGATAGCACCTACGTTTGTTACCTTAATTTAGGCCATATTTATACCGTACAGATTGAGAATATTGAAGACGGCGAAACCCTGGACCGAATGACGTATTTGAGTCTCAAATCGCAGTAATTTTTCGCAAAATGAAATAAAGGATAAAAAAGGATAAAGCATTTGCCGTTGATCAATCCCTTTTTGGGATGCGGCACGCATTCTACTTCCATTTGTACATTCGTAGTGGCGTTTGAATGCGATGTGGCCTATACAATGACTTGCGGGGGCCAGCCGATGTACAAGTCAGTGTTTTTATCCTCCCAGACAAGTCTGGTACCAATTAACCGACCCCGGAGGGATGGAAGGCTTGGTTGGCCCGGGCGACTCACGACCCAGGATTTGATCCCCGGACCGCTCGCGTGGTAAGCGCGCCACTTGTCACTACACCACTTCCGCCCAAAATAGTAGAAGAATAAATAATACGAGAAAATATATCAGTGATTAGTCCCATGTTTATGTATTATGTTTGTGCCAAATACAAGCGCTAAAATATGATGTACCAATCTGGTATTTCTTGGAAGGCCAACTACATAATCATATTCTCCAAGTTTCCCGTTTTTCTTGACTTGCACTCTCTGACTGCATCAGCGTGTTATTTGCTTGGATTCAAGGCAATATACATATTATTAAGGATTTGGCTAACGTCATAGCCTTTTCTTGTTCAATGAATGGAAAAATCCGGATTTGCGTCACCGGCAGGTGCAACATTGTAGTGAACCTTACAAGGGGTCTTTCAGGTCATGGAACGCTTTTCCGAAATGGTTTCTTGCATGTTGTCAAGGCTCATGCGAGGAACATAAAACTATTGGTCCATTTTTCCTGAACACTTCTGGGAACCTCAAAACAGTGGTGAAGAAATGGTCCAAAGTTCAATCCGGTACGCGTGGATAGGGGTGGGGGGGTAAGTGGTCGTTGGGGGCGCCGTGGTGACAAATTTTTGCAATCCATATTGGAGCCTCCAAATTGTCGCCAAATTACGAGGATGACATGTTAATCGACGCTGGTGCCATTTGGACACAATTTGGAGGCGCCAACATAAATTGCAAAAATTAGACATCACGGAGGATCGAACTTTGGACCATCTCTTTCTCCACTATTCTGACCTTCCTAGAAGCGTTCAGGAAAAACGGACCATGGTTTTGTGTTCCTCGCATGGACAAAGTGCAGGAAATCATTTTGGAAAAGCGCCCCATGTGAAAGACCTCCCTTGTTAGTGATCCTTTTGAACTAATGTATAGGGGGGGGGGTATGAGAAAGAGGCACCCTCATCCTTCGAATTTAATGCTGAAGTGATCGAACTTAAAGCCACGGGTCAAGATAGGGTCAAGAGGTAGTTCCTCACAGAGTGAGTGAGAGGGTCCTCAAGCCCAGGAACCAGCAACGAACCGCGCCCTCAAAATGTGACCGAAAGAGCCTAACAAGGGAGGTCTTTCAGGGCAAGGTGCGCTTTTTCAAAACGGTTTTGTGCATATTGTAGGGACGCATGTAGGGAACGCAAAACCATGTTTCATTTTCGCTGAACGGTTATAGCAGTACCAAAAAGAAGCATAAGGTACTGTTAAGGGTTCGATCCCCGTGGCGACTAAATTTTGCATTTGGGTTGGCGCCTACGGTTTGGTGCCAAATCGCGCTAAATATCAAAATCAGATGTCAAATTCATCGTCAGGACCATTTTGAAGCCAACAAGTGGCCGCCAACCTTGATTGCAAAATTTAGTCGCCGCGGGGATTGAACCATCAAGAGTATTATTCACCACTTTTTTGGTACTACTAAAACCGTTCAGCGAAAACGAAACATGGTTTTGTGGTCCATACATGCGTCCCTACAACATGTACTAAACCGTTTCCAAAAAGCGCACCTTGCCCTGAAAGACCTCCCTTGTAAAGAGGCCTGCATGTGCGCTTGTCATCCGCTAAAGCCCGCGTCACAGTGGCTTCTGCGCCCTCTCGTACGATGTGCTCTCTCGGCTATTCTCTCTTCTCGCAGCGCTATGTCTCTCCGTCATCCCAACGCCTCGTGAGGGAAATTTCAGTGTTCTGTTATGCCTTGTTTCTTTTTCTCCGTACTCGCGAGGCCCTTTCGAAAATCGAAAAAAGCTCCTTACTCGCCTCCTACACATGCGAGTTTTCCCAAATTTCTGATTGTCATAACTCCATGGAAAATTGTTTTCTTGCGAAGAAAATTGATAGGTGAAACCATTGGTCTCAAAAATATCAAAGGATTCGGTGTCAGTACTCCCCTCCGAAAAGCGCCCTGTTGAGTGGTTTTCAAAGAGCCTTCAAAAATTAGTGGGCGGTTTGAAATGGTAATTTTTTGTTGGTATCTTTACTCAGGGGTGGAAGTGATGTAGTGGCCAAGTGGCACGCTTACCACGCGAGCGGTCCGGGATCAAATCCTGGTTCGTGAGTCGCCCGGCGGCCAACCAAGCCTTCCATCCCTCCGGGGTCGGTTAATTGGTACCAGACTTGTCTGGGAGGATAAAAACACTGACTTGAACATCGGCTGGCCCCCGCAAGTCATTGTATAGGCCACATCGCATTCAAACGCCACTACGAATGTACAAATGGAAGTAGAATGCGTGCCGCATCCCAAAAGGGATTGATCAACGGCAAATGCTTTATCCTTTATCCTTATCTTATTTCAGCGCCTTTCACTAATGTAGAATTGAGTAGCCTATCGTTAGAGATTGTTCGCTACTGGTTTGTGAAGTGGTGCTCAAACATCTTCAATGATATCCTCTTTCCTACTGTTTATCACTGTTTAACATGTGTTTCCTGTGTTGTCAAGCTCTGTAGATCGATTATCATCTGTCATTGTCACGGAACAGATGCCGAGCCGCTCATCAGAACAGTCAACTTGTGTTCATCATATTTTCAACACTTCTATTCAGAAATGACAGTAATTCGAATCGTTTCTTAGTTTTTTCGTAGTTTCTCTTTCCGATGTTTTTCCTACAATAACAGATGGGTTTGTTTTGAAGCGGCGACTGTGAGGGTGTTGCTTTGATAAGATCTGCAGGATTGTTATCAGCGAAAAGAAAACTAGTCAATCGAACGGATTTTTCGTCGCTGTCCCCTCCGTTTTCGCTCACAACCCTTCTTGCTAGCCCTTTTTCTGGGGACTGGGTTGAGAGAGATTTTGAACGTTCCCTATCGAAGGTAAGGGATAAGGCTGACAGGAGGCCGCCCGCGCAAGAGTGCTCTAGTCAGGCGCGGTCGCAACGCGTGCTGTGCGAAGTAGGACGGTTAGAAGTGTTTCAGCTGTTTTAGCTTGACGCGAATCACTACAGTATACGCTGCTACTGGCCGCTACGTGCGCCCTCTTGCCGCGCGACAGCCTGCCGGCCAGGTCTCGAATAAGTCATCGCCTAGGGAAGCTGCACCCATCTCTCCAGCTTATCCCCGCTCTGTGAGACTGAGAGGGGGGGGGGGGGGGGAAGTTCCGCGGACCTTGCTTAAAGCAACAGTCCAGGCAGGGTTTCAACTACTTGGTCATTAGGCGGTCAAAACATGCCCCAGCCCAACTAAAGTTTATAGGAAATGTCTTTAATTTCAAAACCTACCTCTAAAATGCGCTGGAAGGGGTCGAAGTCCTCTTGGAGGGGGCGGATCACCCATAAAGAGGCGGATCGCCCAACATACGCTGTGCAGAGTCGCGCTTGACTAGCGGTCGTTGCGGGACCGCCGCGCTGTATGAGGTCGATTCCATAAGAACGCAATTGAAGCGCTTCAATTTCGATTGCTGGCAAGTAGTTATGTATTTGCAAGCATGCAGCTATTTGCCAGCAGTTGCAATTAAAGCGCATGTACTACGGGCAGGTTCGGACAACTCGTCCAACACACGTCTCCCTAAACGGCAGGGCATGTCCCTGTCTAAGCCCCAGTTGGGCGTTTTCTTCACTTTTTCTCTTTACGTTCGACCACTTTTCACCTACAACTTCCATATAGGTGCTTTTGGCCCGCAAATTCGTTCCTGGACTGTTGCTTTAAAGTGTGCCGCCGTGAGACGATTCAGGCACTGCGGGTTGTATTTGCGATTTATAAGGGGGAGCCATGGTTAGGATCGACCAAGGGGTCTGTTTCTGGGAATCGTAGGGGATCATGATGCGGGACAGGAGAGTCGTTGAAGGGTTTTCTCACGATTTTGGTGAGCGGAAACTCAACAAAAGAAGCATGAATAAGCAAAAAGGGGGACACTCACCATTTTTCGAGGCATATGTACCTTAACCCCGCTAGCCGCTCACGCTACGACGGCAGTTTTGTGAGGAATCTGGGCCGAGTTGGAGTGTTCGAATGTTCTCAGAATCAAGGTGCATACTATTGAAATCAACTATGATGGCATGGTGATGGTCGAGGGCGGTAGGTAGGAGCAGGGTTGTATACAGGCTTAATAGTGTGGTGGGATCGAGGGCGGTAGGTAAGGAGAGGGTAAGACCCTCTAATGGTGGGAGAGAGGGCGAAAATTCTTGAACGACCGTGGGCATAACAGCGGTTTGACCCTGCTTGTGAGAGCTTGTAGGCCGGTTACATGGCCAATCCTCGTCTCTTCAACCCGCACCCCCTGTTTCCATTTTGGCCTAGCGATTTTACTGAAATACGTTAACCGTCTTTTTGACGCTCCACCATAGAGATTAAAGATTTATGTTTATGCTTAAATCAAACAACATTACTTGATCGGGAGTGCATTTCCACCTGAGGCGGGCAGTGGGCAGCTTCACGCCACACATCGCTCGGTTTGTAGGGTTACCCTCGATTTCAAAAGGCAGGACTATATGCGTTTTGACCCTCACCCTGATGAAACCACTGCCGAACCTGTATGTAGTCATTAATCACAGAACAGACCTTCCCGTGTGTTCCAGTTGGAGAAGGATTCGTAGCTCACTCCACGTCAGCTCTTTATAAACGGGCCGGTATCAGGTACCATTAGGTACCGCGTATTACTTCGTGTGTGGGCAGGGAGAAATGAGTAAGTACCTAAAAAGCGGGTAATGAGGCATTTTGCATGATTCATATGCAAGACCAAGCCCGAGAGCAATTACATCGTTTGATGGATGGCGGATTTTCGCAGCGTCCGCGAGTCGGGATCTGTTTTATTTGCCACCATCTGGCTATTATAAATACCTGTATTCATTATGCTTGAAGCATTTGTCTCACTGTTTACCCGTTTTTCAAGGGTTTCCTTGAAATATTCTCTCCTTTTGATCTCTACGATCTTCCTGATTCTGTTCTTTCCTCACCGTTTTCTCGCCGTTGCTATTTCTCCGGGTACCTTTTTATTTATTTTCTTTCTCTTTCTATCTCAATTATACGGTATCATATCTTCTCCTTTTCCTAGTTTTTGAGGAATCTTGTTTATCAGTTGATTTTGATCAGTCAAATATCCCTGGCGCCAAAACCATTTCATACGCCGAAGTGGTTTAGTGGCAATGAGCGCTGCTTGCCACGTGCACAACCTCAGAAAACTCTGCGTCGTACACCCAGCAGAACGCAGCTTGAAAATTCACCCTGAAAATGTACCTACGAACGCTGAACTTTTGATCCTTTCATACTGTAATCTATCCAGCCTCAGTCTCGACTAGGAAGTCTGAAACACCAGGCCCAACTGAGTTTACTGGGAAGTTTTCAAGCATTCTACTCGTATAACATGGCCTTTCAATTTTCGTTTTCTCCTGATAACAATTTGTCCCAGAGCCCT
>MU870937.1:0-10930 GCA_036418205.1 Ostertagia ostertagi | reverse complement strand
AAAGTTAAATAACCGGAATGAATGCATTGCCATTACAAATGAATTCCTGCCTTTCATTCCTTTATGTGGAATGTGAGATATTCACATATGGCACGTATGACGCTTCACTGTCATGTGTGTCTCATTTTTCCGCATCTATTGACGACTTTGGGTGGAGTGGCGCTGGTGGAACTGCAAGGTTGGTTTCCTTAAATGAATCTTGCCTCTACTTGTCACTCTTGAGTAGTAGAGTAGTACTGTGGGGCTTGACCGGGTAAATTACAAGCTAAAACTTCCAACCGACTTCAGGTCCTGAAGACGACGAGTTGTTCGAAACGTCGACCGAATAAATAGTTCCATCGTAACAACCTGTATGGCAGAAGAAAAACAAGCAATATTCTCAACATGCCCAGGTTTCAAGAAGACCGAACATGGAATCTTTTCGATGGTTTGCTTGAATTGTTAAACAAATTTTCGGGTTTTGGTCGCTTATGTTGATTATGCATGCCAGGGTTGCCAGTTTTGAGCTGATTTGCAAGTTTTCTCACATTTTCCAAGGCCGCGCACACATCACTGCCCAACAGTTGGAACTTTTTTTCCAAGAGCATGTGCGATGTTTTTAAATAAGCAAATCACCTGCTTTCTTGCTTGTGAAAGTTCCTATACGGGCATGGAGTATAGTATTTTCTACTAGGCATAGTCTCCCATTGTGCGACCTTTATGAACCACATGAGAAAGAAGTCGGCGAACTAGTACAGGAGGGTGGAGTGAGTTCACATTAGTCATCGTATAAACATTGTATGACTTAAAAACGATTTCCGGTTTCTATTTCAACTAGCCGAGATTTGATGTTAAGTGAGGACCGTGTCGTTTTGCTGCGAATGACGCCGAAGCTCGCACGGTTGTTGCGTGAAGGGACTTTCTCCACGAACATCTGTAAATTATTTGTAATTCACCTCACTTTGAGATGGCGTAAAAGGTGCAAAGGTCATCGTAAGCATCTGATGAAACAGCGCGGTGAATCATTATGTGGTTTCTGACTAATGCAGACCACGGCAATGTTCTATACCTTTTTGAAGCGGGATTACATGGTTCGTTGAATCACCATTTGCTGAGAGCTAAATAGTGAGGAGCGGATTTTGACTCAGTTTTCGAGAGAAATTAGCTGATGAATGAGAGCTGTAAAGAGGAACGGAGTTCAGGAATGCTAATATTTACAGTACGTGCTTACTTTCTGTCAAGCTCTTAAGTTATTATCGAGTTTTGCAAAAGTTCTGCTCAGGAAGCGGTCATACTTTGCGACTGCATTGTACTTCATTCGCAGTCCTAGTCTGGAGGAGCATGATCGATCGCGCAATCGATGCGTATTTTTTTACATGCGCAAGCACATGTCATGGTTTATAAGTGGAAGAAATACAGTAAAACCCAATGAAACAAACAGAGAAAAAAAGAGAGAGTGAGAATGGGTTCTTAACAAATAAAACACAATAAATCACTAGCAAGAATTGTCTCGGCTAAGATAACGATAACACAACCTTTTTGAAAGCTGAAAAACAACATGGAACCTGCATCTTTTTACTCAATTTTGTGTATTCAAAACCAGCCCTGAAAGTGAAAAAGCTGCGCCGCAAACAGACTTAGGTTGCTGAAGCACGAGTTCGAGCCTTATCTACTCCGCGCTAGCGATCTTCTCGCCAAATGAACTGCCGAGGCCGTCACAAGGAATGAGTGCATTCTTATAAGTTGTGTCTCGAAAGCGAGGCACCGTATGCAGTGTATGGACCTGGAAGTGCACTACATTTCGTGTGCAAGAAGTCAGAGATTTCAAATTCATTGCGGCACTTTGGCAGCTTTAACTGGGATTACATCGGTGCGAGCCGTAAGGAATTGAAGACTGAGAAAGTGTAAGTTCAGATAGAGCGAATACGTTTGGTGCGCCGCGAAGGTGCGACCTTTAGCAACCGTACGCGAGAGCCATGCAGGAAAGAAAGTTAGTTTGAAAATCAAAATCAGCAACAGTAGTGATGGAAAGACCGCTAGTAAAACGAAGATACGAGGCGAGTCGTTGGCGAACCCGAGAGTGAACACAGAGCACGAACCCACAGCAGGATACACGGCGCGAACAACACCTTGGCGTGAGGCGCAAGGGCTACTACCTTTTAGCAAGTGAGGCTCATACATTCCACTGATCCATGAGCCTGTTTCCACCAATGATAAGCCGCTCAGGCTCAGGCTACCAACAAACAAGCCTTTTGTGCTGTTCACTGTGACACTAAGGCTATCTCTAGGTCAGGTCTATCGTGCCGAGGACCTCTTTCTTACGGGTCACTGCAACTCCTATCCAATCAACCAGTGATGATCCATAAGGGATGTTGGAGCTGGTACACACTGCAACGCTGAAACTGGAGCTTTGAAACTGGAACCGCTGCTACCCTGGCTCAGCGTCCAAAACTATTTTATTGGAACCCTCCCGCGCAAATCGCTTCCTTTTAGCGGTGAGCTTTGGTGGGTCCTCGCGATCGGCTACTACTGCAATTTATTGCCAGCTTGACTAATTCTCTGGGGTGACCTCCATACCGGTTCCCCAATGTGTTACATAAGTCGTATTGCATTAAAATGCCACTACATCTTTTGGCGGAAGTGGGGTGAGTAGCGCATCCAAAAGGAAAGCGTTTGAAAGAACTGGTTAGGTCATAGTAGTTTCAACACTGCTATATTTGTGAATTTGTCTCCAGAAAAAGGGAAATGGCCAGCCTTGGCTCTTGGTCACTCCCCGAATCAGCTTTAATTTTCTTTCTTAGCCACTTGATTTAACTGTTATAAAAATATCGCAGTAGTTTTAATTGTCGAGTGGTTACAAAAGCGGTAAAAAATTGACTCTAGTCGGACTGGAATATAACTAATCGTAAGATGAAGTTGTTGTCTGATGGCGTCTGACAATCTTCGCTCGCTTGGAATAGGCCCTCAGGGAACGACGTCGATATGGCGATGACTTGCTTATTGTCATCCTCTTTTAGGGAACGATGATGACAGGATAAGGGTTTGAGTTGATGCTTTGATACCACGATATGTGAAAGCTGGCAAGTGTTGTTGGTAGCCCCGGATGCGACTGCAGACCTATAGCTTTTTTCAGTTCACATTTTGCCTTTGAAATACGATGCTGTTTATTTTTTGTTGTCGTGAAGTAATTACCATATGATCACCCGATGGTGAACATTCCTAAAACAGTTGTCATAGTCTCCGGCCATTCCTGCGATTTTTAGTGGTTGTGGTTGTGATTGGGTGTTGGTTAAAATAGTAGATGGAAGGGAATAACAGTAAGTCAGTCATAGTATTTAGAGTGTGATCAATAAAATTAACGTCATACAAGTTATTTGGTTAACGACAGGACGATGACCATTCAAAGCGATTGTGAGCAAAGGAATCCTAATGGTAACTTTTTTGTCTTGAAACCTTTTGTGACAACTGACGGTTAATGCCACGAATTCCTGCTGATGAGTTGTTTGCTGCTAGCGGACCGCGTAAATTGTCGCCAATGAATTTTCTTGGCTCATACGAGAAACCAGTATAAAGACTATTTGTTGTGTAACTGATGATCTATTCTTACAAGGCAGAAGATCAGGAAAAACAGGCTCGAAGTTGCGCCAATTTGTAAGAAGTTTACAGCTCAGGTGTTAGTTTTGACGCCTCGTGCTCGACTAATACTGGTTACACAAATCGTGCGCAAACGATTTCTTCTCTTGGACGTAGTCATGAAAGCAGATAGCTCATTCAACAGTAGCACAGCGGCCCGAAGGCCGACGAGGAGGTCGTAGTAAGATTGACTTCCTATGGCGAAGTCTTCATCGGCTGCTTTTCTCGAAAACATGATGTCTCACCACAGGACTTCTATGCATGCTAAATCATCAGCGACACTGCCTATCCTATAAGTGGGAAGAGCTGGCAAAGAGCTTCGAACACTGTGCGCGTCATTTGCCGTGTCCTGTCGGTCGTTTGTGCCCACATTTTCGACTTTGGTCAAAATTTTTGGATTTGGACCAAAAGTTGTTTTTTTTTTTTTTTGGTTGTCGGAAGGGGGTAGTTTGATGCGCTGAACACGAAAATCACATCTATTTGGCAAGAAAGTGCATGACGCATGCGCTACGGGTGCCAGAGACGGTCACTTGCAAATGACGCGCACAGTGTTCGAAGCACTTCGCGAGCTCTTTCCACCTGTATGATAGGCAATCCCTGATGACTTAGCATGGATGAAAGTTCTTTGAACAATGTTTTCAAGAAAAGCAAAAGTGAGAACTCGCCAAAAAGTACGATCTCGCGACCTCTTGCTCGACGGCCAGGGCCGCTGCCACTACACTATTCGCTTCATAACTACCCCTCGCCTTCAAACGACCAGAAATTGTGAATTGCAGAAATTGACGTGGCATTAACGTGGCATGTCTTCGTCTCTTCTCTCACGTGTGCTCAAAGATGTTCTTGAATCATGCCACGTTAATTTTGCCACGTCAATTTCTGCAATTGCAGATTTCTGGTCGTTTGAAGGCGGAGGTTACGTTCGAAAAACGTTCCGCAGACTTGAGGAGCAGATTCGAGCTCAGCGTAAATTACATCTACAGGTGTATGTCCACAAATGGCCATCTCGACCTGGTATCCTTCCCTTGTTAGTACCAGATTAGTACACACAGGGGGAGAGTAACACTTAAGTGGCACTAGCTAGCTCTACAAATCACTGAACTGACGTCCATCTGAATGCATCCATGATGTTAGGTGGCGCATCTTTGAGGTCAACTTCGTCATTCTTTCAGTACTTTATACCCTATTTTTAGGAATTATGAAATGGCATGAGATTGTTTCATCAGTACTTCTCTGACCTTTTCACATTCAGGTACTTATCTTTGCGAAGCTGCGCACACTCGGAAGTAATATAGCACGATGTCTGTTGGCGTGGGGCGTGAAAAAGATCACTTTTGTCGATAATTCCTTTGTAAGCTACAGTAACCCAGTAAGGTAAGTTATTTATATAATTTCCGTCGTTACTTTCTTCATTGCTATACATGGAGCCTAACACCATCGGCATCTGCATTAATTGCTCATTAGTGGTGAGATTGAGTGTTTCGCAGTCTTGTAGTATTCCCTTTGAGTAAGCCTAAATTGGGAAGAAAAAATATCAGCCGTTTTTCAAGAGGCGGGGCTCTTCAATGGGCCCTTTCTTCTGCCTCGCCTATCCGTCACCCTTTTCCTTCCATATCTCCCAATCGTTACGAGTTGATTTTGTAGAAGGTGCTTATATCAAAATAGCTTTCTAGGGAATGAACTACTTTTGTGATTGTCTTTTGGCTTGAATGATCAGTTGCATTTAGGCTCTTTTTCACCTAGATGGAATCAGGCCTCATGTTTCGCTTGAGGAAAACTGCGCTGCGATAAGGAAATTTGCCTCATCCCAAAATCCTTGTCCATAAATCAGACTTCATTGTCTACTGCAAATTTGTGTCGTTGCATATATTGTCGTTTATTTATGCTTTTTGTTTGCTACTTTTGATTATGCCCCTGTGCAAATGTAATTGCTTGCCGTAAATTAATTTAGCTCAAGATGAGAATCAATTCTGAATCATTGAAGAGTGCTTTCTTACAGGCAGTCACTTTCGGAGTTTACTGATGCCCGAGAAGCTCGCGGTAAGGCCGAAACGGCAGCAGCTGCTCTGCTGCGGATCTATCCAAGTGTCGAGGCTGAGGCGGTTCTTCTCACGGTGCCAATGCCCGGTCACACGGTTGCTCCCAGTGGTTGGTCGAGAAATCTATGATTTCTCTGTGAATATTCTGTTGACGTCTACTCTTAAATGAAGCATTCAGAAGAGGCTGACCTAGTGAGAGATGTGGAGGCCATAGAAAAATTGGTTTCCACCCACGATGTCGTTTTCCTTGCTCTTGACAGTCGAGAAGCCAGATGGCTACCCACAGTGCTGGCCAGTAAGCATGGCAAGGTGACTTTTCCCTAATGATTCCCTGTTTTTTCCCCTAGCCTGTTTTGTTCTCTTATGATGTTAGTGTTCAGATAGCGTTCAGCGTTGCTCTTGGATTCGATAATTATGTTGTGATTCGTCACGGCGTGAAGAGCGGCGATACAGCGGAGGTGCCGTCTTCTTCAGGTAACGTAGTAGAATGTCTCTATAGCTTGCCTCTTAACCCTGAAGCGTTACCAAGGCATGACGCGGTGCATGGGCATCAGTCGTGCGATTGCGAAGCAGTGCGTGCTTATCTTCAGAAACGTGGAGCTTATCCTATCTTGATGGTCCTTCATGTTGTGAATGAGGTGTTAGACGAGAGTTGGTGGAGGTTGCCGTAGTTTGGCAGTTTATCGAGGTCTGGGAGATGATGAAGTGATGAATGAGTCAACATTCGGACACAGTCGTTAATATGTCCTATGGGCTGCGGGCAGGGGGGGGGGTGGTAGAAGTGCGCTGACAATGAGTATAGACTCAGCTTGACTTGTTCAGTTCAGATGAAAAAGACACTTCAAGGCTCCAGGAATGAGGATACATTGTAATCCACATATTTTCAGTGCTTTGGCTTGCATTTATTTTTATTTTAGACATTTTTCAGATATTACGTCAGTTCGAGAAGGTACTGTTATACCGTACTCGGAGTTGGCTTGTTATTTCTGCAGCGACGTGACCGCGCCTGGGAACTCGTCCACTGATCGAACACTTGATCAACAGTGCACAGTGAGTTGACTGATTGGTAGGAGGAGGAAAAAGGTCGTAGGATAATGTGTGGGGAGAGCAAATTATGAGAAGGGAAACTCAAAGGTTGTTTCTGAAGGATTCCTCATGAATTCGCACCAGTCAGTCGATTTTGGCTTCCACAAACTTTGAAAACGATGAAAATGTAAAATTGTTCTCATTCTCGCTGGGTTTTTGTTGGTAATTCAAGTTTTGTTTTGATTTTCATTTTTTTTCTGAGGAGTGTAGTCCTTTTTGTTTTGGACTATCTAATGCGGTTTCCTCTTTATACTTGTTCGCGGTTCGCTCAGATTTCTATTTGAACTTCAAAATGTTTTAATAGTGGTGGGTGAAAATATCTTTGTATGTCCTCTGGAGAGAAATTTCTACCGCATTGTGAGTCGATTGAAAAGGACGAAAATCCTTTATTGGAATGTCATGCGGTAATTTCAGGTCAGTCGCGCAGGGCTCTCAATGATAGCGTCAGGTGTTGCCGTGGAACTTCTGTCCTCCGTGCTTCAGTACCCAGATCCACTGCGCGCTCCGGCCAACATTGGCGAACCGGACGATTCGTCGTCGTTGTTGGGTGCAACACCACATCAAGTTCGTGGATATCTATCACGATTCAGCCAGGTGAGCAATGCGATCTCCTTGAAATCTTTTCATTTTATTGACGTCAATAAAATACCATGGATTCATTCAAACTCCAATGACCTACTGAGTTTTGCTTGTTTAGATGACCCCATGCGTACGGCGATTCGAGAAGTGTGTCGCTTGTGGTAGTACGGTGGCTGAGGAGTACCTGAGCCGAGGGAGCAGATTTTGTGAAAGAGGTGAGCCAGTCCATAAACACTTTCTAGTTCTTCAAATATGACCCGAGCTCTTGCTTTTTTTTCAAGGTGATGAACTGTCCGTCGTATCTAGAAAAGCTGACGGGACTGGATCAGCTCCAAGCCTCTATAAACGACGTACATATCGAATTCAGTGATGATAATGACTCGGTCATGTCTTTGTAGAGGTCCCACCATATTATAATTGTTTGCCATTGTTTTCTTTCTAATTGCCTGCTGAGAAACTAAGGGAATATTCATCAAATGTCCACCGACATGAAGATTTTGAAAACAGAGTGAGAGAAATGCGAATGGGCTCGAGCAGGAGATGGGTGAGATTTACATAAGTTTGGGGTCATTTGCTGAGATGGATTGATCAATAAGTATCTCTGTCATGGTCGCGGCATCGCGGACGTGCACAAGTCGCAAACTCTGAACCGAGGTTGGAAAAAGCTTTGTAGTTTCTTCAGAATTAGCTTGAAAGATTCTCTTTGTTTAATCTCACAGATTGGGTTATGGGTTGGTTCAGGTGTAAATTTGGAAAGATTCGTAGTTTTGGCCTTTCAGCCTCCAATTAATTGCTTAATTCCATGATTTTTTTTACTCCGCTTATTATTGTTGACGATGCTCTTACGAACCTCGAAATACAATAATCTCCTCTCTATGTCATTCGTTCACTTTGCCTTTGTGTCTTCCTCGTGATTTCCTGTAGATATTGATTGCGGTTTTTATCCGAATGAGGATGGGATAAAACAACGTTGCCATTTTAACAACATTTTTAATCTGCAAAGATTTTTTTGAACCTGTATTTGTGCTTTGGTGAGGTTTTACTGCCAATTGAATGTTTATTCTCGTCAGTGTTCTTTCTTGATGCTGGTTCGAACCAATTC
The DNA here is from genome assembly GCA_036418205.1 of Ostertagia ostertagi. NCBI lineage: Eukaryota > Metazoa > Nematoda > Chromadorea > Rhabditida > Trichostrongylidae > Ostertagia > Ostertagia ostertagi. The sequence goes on along the minus strand of MU870937.1, from coordinate 2,515 downwards.
TATTTTCTCTTTTCATTGTAAGGACTACATATAGCCCTTGCTCAAGGCGTTTATCGACTCTGTTTAGTGTTTGCCGGCCTGTGATGCGCGCGGTCGCGGCGCGGCGTCCACGGAAAGTGATACGCCGTAATGTTTTAGTAGGGGCTGGTCACGACTGCGCGCATTTCAGACCAATGATTTAGATCACGCGTAAATATAAACCCAACGTAATAGAAATTCTTTCTTTGTAGGCCAACGCTTTCGAATGATGGAGCGGCTGAAAGACGTTTGAAGTTCGATTATGTTAAGAATCATTTGCTTGTTACAGTGAAGTTTTAGTTCTTCAAGGATAAATGAAAAAGGTAAGCGTTCTTGCGTCGATCAATTCCTTTTTGGGATGCGGCCGCATTCACTTATTACATTTGCATTTCGTAGTGGCGTTGCAGGCGATGGCGGCTATGCGTATGACTTCGCGGCTATGTACAAGTCGAGGGAGAGTGTGATCATCATTAAGGTCTGCGCTTAATTCAATTTGACGACCTGGGAGGGATTGAAAATCTTTGGCAGGCAGGACTTGATCCCCGGAGCCGCTCGCGTTCGGTATGGTGCCATTGCCATAACCTTCGCCCACAGAGTCGTTACTCTCGTCATAGATGAATGAGAGACAGCTGGCAAGCCATTAAGCAACAGTTAATAAAGATCACGTCACAAAAGGACTGCAAATAGAGCGACAGTGTTGCAGGTCCTGGTAAGACACAATTACAATGACGTGTAAATAATGAACTGGTAGCCGCCCATTTGAACTTGGCGAGTAAAGAGGTTTGATAGCGCGAAATTGGGAATGAATGGCGGCGTAAAGTTTGGCTGGCAATCACAGATTGATTTCTATCAGTTCAAACCGAGACCTCAATTACAGGCTAGTCAGTTGGGTCGGTCACCGCATGCTCGGAAAAGAAGTGTTGCATGCAACATGTCGACTATTCATTGATAGCCATTCGGATTGGAAGGTTAGACACCTTGCGATGGTTCGATTCGTTCTCGTCGATTGGATTTAGGTATCGATTGAATAATAGTGAAGTGGCGCGCATCCACAGAGCAAGGGAACATTGCAAGCCGCACAGAGTGAAAGCAATTGCATCTCTCTTCAAGTAGACCCTTGGAGCCGTCTAGGGATATCAAGAGAAAGCTGGATGTGTGGACGTGTACTTCTTTTGACTTCGAGCTGTTTGATAGCTGAATGTCAAAGGAAGACTTAGTTTCGGGATTGAGTATTTCAAAGGTACTTCTACGCGTCGTTTCTATCCACCTATCCCACCTGTTCCCCCCCTCTTTCTCTCCTAAAAACTGTGGGTCAGAGACTGCTGCGTGGACTTCCGTGACTCAAAATTTTTCGAATCACATCCGCCAGCGGCCATCACTAAATGGTTTTGGTCGCAGCTAAAACGATAACAGCGGCGAATTGGTCAAAGTTCCACGGTTTTGGTCCTTTGGATCGGGCTTTGTTAGGCGAATGGGGTAACTTGCGCTTCGTTTTGATTTGATTCTCTTTTTTATCGTAGGCGAAACTCGAGCTCAGAGTTCCGTTGGAACACTGCCGCTCAGCTTTGAGCTTCCTTGGTATAATCGGATGAGTGCATTTAAAAAGCTAACTCTGGGGTATAAAAAGCGAGGAATATGATAGCGAATCAAACATACGCAATTGGAATCAACACTCATGTTTCTACGAGACGAGTATAGTAGCGATTGCCTTAGTATTCTTGGTTGTAGCTCTTCAGGATACCCTCACAGTGGACCGCGAAGACCTGTTAATGTGGTTAGAAAACTTCCAAACTTAGGATTGTGTCTGTATTTCGTGAGCGCCGCTGGGCTCATTTTCGACTCAGGGCGCGCCACTTGTCATGGATTGCGACCTTTTACTACCTTTTACTAGCACCTGATCATAGTATTTTTTAAGGTACGTTGTAAGACATATGATGAGAGTTCACAGTAAAGAAAAAGAGGATAAAAAACCGCTGGAATGCTCCATATGCGGCAAGGTGAGGCGAGGTAGGCCCGCTTTTATGAGTGAATGAACCCTAGTGAGTGAATCTAGTGGAGCTTTGTTGGTAATGCAATTGGACTCGTTTAGAATTTCCCGCGTCTTTCTCATCTTCAACGCCATCAACTTATCCATATCAAGGAACGAGAGTGGGGATGTCCGTTTTGTGAGCAGAGTTTCGTACAAAAGGTGAGCCGCTGTGTGCACGATGTTCATATCAGGCGAGTGACGGCCGCTGCCCATCAGAACGTTTCATGCATCCTTGAAAATGTGGGGCTAGTATCTACTTCGAAGGTACAGTAGGCTAGTAGACAAGCGAGAAGAAAGTAGAAGTGGTACTGCGAGCAGTGTTGACGAAGCCGTCTTCCCCCTCTGGCAGTGCTACTCACGTTCCATTGATACCACTCTCTAGGCATCCTTAATTACATAGACCTTCCTTTACTTTACTACACATCTATGAATACATGTAAAGGAGCTACAAAAGCCGATTCCAATACA
>MU870936.1:15587-26927 GCA_036418205.1 Ostertagia ostertagi | reverse complement strand
TGCTGCTCCCCTTTCCAAACCATCTCCTAGAGAAGAAAGCTCATCCTAACTATGATGATGTCAAAATCGACATCTGATCTTTCTTCGATCAGAATTCAGTAGAGTCCTACAAGGGAGGCATCGAGCAGCTACTAGTGTGTTGGCAATAGGTTGTAGATATTGATGGAGGGTAGCATGCCGGATGAATGGAACAAAAAGATAATGAAAATATTAAATTCAAAATTCGGCCAGTTTGTTGCAAGACTTATGGACCGACCTAATATAATACACCCGCGAAATGTAACGAGTTTTGTGAATTCGGGGTGGCATGGCATTTCAGGAATCGGGAACACTTCAACAAAAAATATATTAGCTTTTCAAGTTCGTTGTCGATCCTTGCCGATCACCGACTCAAGGGAATAAGGTAAAGTCGTGAAATCTAATGCTTACCGACACACTGCTCACTGATTAGTTCGAGAGTTGCCTACTGTCTGTCGTAATATTTGAAAGCGACTGCGGTGCCATCGAGAGTTGCGGGGCACTGTTTAGGAATAGGCCTGGGAGGGGATGCCTGGGGAAATTGAGAACTGCTTACGCACTCTGTGACTCACTTTCCTTACAGAACTCCGTCCCGTTTATCACAAAAAAGATGGTTGACGCAGTTTTGAATGTGTTGTGCCACAATGCCCCCATTTCTTGCGATAGCAATACGACTACGTCTACATGCCACGCTCACATCATGTTAAAAACACGGATTTCACTCGTGGTTAAAAGGAAGTTTACATCTCAACCGCCCCCGCCCCCACCCTGATTCAGTTTTTGGGTTAGGCTGCGGTAAGGCTAAGGCAGATTGAGCGCGGAGAAGAGAGTATAGGTGAGAGATTACAGCGGACGAGAGAGCACAGACATAAGTCTATTGCGGACGAGAAAATGGAAGCGGTCGAAGCGATCATCGCAAGGCCTGAGTGGCCTTGATGCGCGTTCTAGAACCTGAAGAACGGGTCATCTTGCCCTTTGTAGACAGCTCGATTCTACCCACCAAACGGATTCATCCACCTGAACTCATCCTGGGTTGTGCCGTCAACACCAAAGTTATAGGAGAATTCCATGATATGGAAGAAGGTCGAAGAAGGAGCTTATCTAGTGAAAAAACAGGCGGACCTCTTAAGGGTGCGGACCGACACGCAATTCGCATCGAAGGATATGCCCCGCGATCTAGCATGGCCTTTCCCGCGGCGCAATTGGCGCGCTATGGCGCGGTACGCCCCCTCTCGCTGTGAGCCTCTAGCCGTTCAGCAGAGAGAGCGTTAGCGTTGAAGAGGGCAGCACCGATGAGAGTCGCATCAATGCGCAAATCAACGGGCAAGGGTCCATTTCTCGGGTTCTGGGCCGTTTTTTCTTCCTTCTTTCGTACATCACTGACCATCTCTAAATTGAATTTGAAATGGGCTGCCTTTCTATCGTAAAATCGGCCTTCAAGGGATTAGTGACTTAAAGACACGGGTCGAGTTGGGGTATTCTTGCGTTTGAAAGTGAGTGCAGAGATGCGAAATGGAGCGGAGTAAAGAAAAACGGGAAGAAGCCGTCGACAAGACCTGATTGAGCTTCTCTCCCCAGCAGCGGTGAAGGAGGCTGGCTCAGGAGCAGAGCGTGTCTGAAGAGTTTTCGGACAGCGACAGACATTGCAGGCTCTGTGAAAGTAGCTGATACGGCAATCAACCCAGCTGATTTTACGCCTTATGCTAGCCGCAGCAACACTGCCGGAGCGTGGGCGGTCATGGCTCACGTCCTCCTAAATGATAGGCCAGGGTTGTTATAGCCGCGCGGCGTCGAGGCATAAGCGCAGCATTACGTTTATGGTTGCAGACCCAGTCACAGTATCGACAGAGCGGTTCTTTTGATACCGACCCGTGCCTTAAAGGTTATTAAGGATCTAGGGTAGGAATCTCGGCTCGGAAATCTTCCCTTCAATACTGCGCTCAAACTCATTCAGCACATAGAAAGGTGTTGACACCTAACACACAATGTTTCACCCATTTTATATTTTACTTGTACCCTTGTTACAGGGCTGCAAAGCGCAATCTACAATCTTTCACACAATCTCGCTTCCATCTCCGTTCAATCGCTGTGTAGTGCTTTATCTTCAGAAATTACAGCCCTCGAAAGGTTCCAGACACCTGTCGCGATCGTGCGCCAAAGAGAAAAGCTGTGAAAGTGGCAAAATCGAGGAAAAAACCAGTAAAACCTTCAGATGTTCTTCATACCAAGCTTTTTGGCTATCACGGGAGGCAAAAAGCACGGCTGGAACATGCACTTTCGCTCATTCACGCCGTTGCTGAACTTGATCGGACCCGTGATAATCAGCTTTTTACCTCGTTCCCCCTACAAGCTTCCGTCGTCTCGTGTTCCAATAAGAAACCGGTCTTCCAGATGGGTGCGACCGGTTTTGGCCCCGAAACTGTGGAACGTCTTCAAGATCGTCAGCAGAAGAACTGCAGAAAAGAATCCCGTCTCAAATCGCGTGAAGGCAATAAATCACCGAATAAACGATAAAGGGCTTACATTGGAGCCTTCCGGCTTCTGAAATGTCAACGTTCATTTCAACAGGGTAAGGAGTTCACTAAATTATCCGCTGATCAGGAGTGCTGCTAGAGTTTGTAACCAACACCTGGATTTGAGCAAGGCAGCTTCTGAAGGAGATACGACTATTCATTGGTAAGCACCACTGGGCTTTTATGAGGCACGACCTCGACGGGTGATTTCTTTCCTGCAACGGTAAAGGTAAAGGTAAGCTTCAGGTGAGGCTACTGATCTCTACAAAAGGTCAGTAGGCTCATCTTAGGCCGGCATAAAAAGAGAGTAATAGATGGTAAATGGTTACTCAAGTGAGAAATTCGGGCCATAAGCAGTAGACTACTGCGGAGATAAAAATTGCTGGAATTCGACCCCCCCCCTTTAAGAACTCCCATACTTCTACTGTACAAAGGTAATACGTAAAACGAGCAGCAGAAATGAGAACAAAAAAGAAAGCAGAACTTGGACGAAAGCCTTGCTTGTCGACGGGTTGTCCACTGGGTGACAGAGCCGGAGCTTAACCGATGAGCGTAGTTGGCCACCCCAGTGGATCTCAGCAACAAATGAACGATGCCAAGCAGCCAGGCCAAGGTGGAGGTCGCTGCAGGCAGCTCATTTCGGCTAATAATCGTTTAGCAGTGGAACCGGCACGTTACGATCCAACGGCACCAGTTTGTCGCGGGGAAATCGCGCGCGCGACGCCTTCGCGACCAAAATCGCCGCAGTTGTTCGCCACTTCTGAAGGATGACCGTGGGTGGTCCAGTCCAGTTTTTCGAGGACACACTGACTAAATGTGCTATCAGCATGGAATCAAAGGCAAACAAAAAGCTCATTGCACCAGTCGAAAGAGCATCCATCCCATTGGATGGGTTCTGAGTATTCTACGGGAAAAAATTGAAGTCAATAAATCAGTAAGTTTGGAGACTTCTCCGAGAAGGTCGTGAGCCATGAACTGCGGTGACAAAACGGCTAACCGCTCGGCTGCGGAAGAAAACCTTGATAATGGTTATTACAACCTTAATAGGTCGCATTGCAGCAAACTTACTAACAAAACCTAGATTGGCGATCAATTTCTCGGCCCCGCTGTAAACTTCTGCTCATGCAGAGACAGCTGGGTGGGGATTGGGCTCACGCCATGGCCTTTAAGGGCCATCCGACCCTCTAGGCACTGTTTTACTCACCACATGAATCTGGTTTCAATCAGCAGCCCGAAAAAAATAAAGGCGATTGCCTAAAAAGACATGAATTGATCCTATGGAATCGGGCAAATGCTCATTGTTCCCTACCAGCACCTATTCTCTTATTATTAGCTCTTCTCTAATCCTTCTATTTTATAAAGCGCTAACTTTGTGTGTCGGTTTGTGTATCTGTATGTGTGTGTGTGTGTGTGTATGTGTGTCCGTCCGCAAAATGAAGTGAGTGAGAAGGAAGCTCATGGGATAAACAAACCGCTAACAAATCGGGTAGCTTACAGGATTTGAGATATCAATGTTTTGTAGCAGGATAGTTGTGATAACACTCTCAGGGCTATATAAACACCTGCTTAGCACACTTCCGTTCATTCCACATGGTGCTGCAGTGGCAGCTGGAGGGCAGTGGAGAGAGGAAGGGAGGATGAGGAAGGGAAGCGAAAAATCTACCGTCATATCATGATTGTGTCCCTTCTACTGTTTGAAACACCATTGTGTTGCATACGCGTCACTTCCACGAGGTGTTGGTGTCACAGGAGGAAGGGACCATAGCGGAGGATAGAAAGCTTGCGCAGGAAAGGAAGGTCCCGGCGGTTGACGGGGGACTAATCTGGTTATTTATAAAGAAACTTATTACTTCGTATAATGTATGCTATACGAAGTTATTGACTTCGATGAGTTCCGACCGTAAAGCGCATCAGGACAAAAGAGTTTCGTCGTAAGCAACAAGCTCAACAATCAGTTGGGGCCGGTGACAGCCCTTAGCGTGCCATGAACGGGAGAATTTGGACGGAAATTTTCTTTTTAAAAATAGCGTTGACAACACATGAATTCCCAATCCACTCACCGGCTGGTACTCAACCGGGTCTGTTGAGATGGCAAACTTGCACTCAAGAAATCTTTCAAAAATGGGAACACTTTACCCTGGGGGGATTTCACACAGATATTTTACTCGAGAAAGACTGAGTTGGAATGAAATGGTGCGCCCGGGTAGGCGTATTTTGTAGCGCCGTTGGACGACATCGAGAGGCGGGTTGCGAAGCTCGTTTGTGTGCGCGGAAGTTTTGTTCACAACCGGAGCGACTCGTTCTCGGTGAAAATACCTCTGGGTGAGAATGGTGTACACAGAATTAAAGTTTCATAGAGGGGGATTTACGATAGGGACTGGGCACCAGTTACAAATGCAGTTGCCTATTTGTAGTGGGGAACGTGTATGCTCACAACTGACGACCACATGCTTTTACATCCGGGTCATGGATCCTAATATTTGACGTTTCCTGGCCAGCTGTTTTCGAGAAGGGCGTGTTTGAGCGCATAGGTGAAGGCAAAAGGGGTTATTAAGAGGCTACAAATAAGGAAGGAGAAATTTCAATGGAATTCTTACCTTTTAGGGGAGGTACAGCACGGGTTGTTGATGCCGGACGAGGACCGTATGATGCTGTCCTTATTCAGCAAGACGTAGGAGGACCCATTCTCATGACTGATTGGTTTTGGTGAATTTGGTTCCTTACATTTTCAGCAAGTTTTCGTTCTCACCACGACACACAAGTACTTTACCCTGTCCTGTCGTCTTTTACTGTTGGAAGAAGGATAGCATACGGCCCGTGATGGTGGGACAGCGCTACCTCTTGGAGGTCCTACGAGTCGCAGTATCCATTAAGAAAATTCTTCGGCCCAATTTTGAGTGAGTAGCTCAGTGTCCCCTACCAGCGCCTATTGCTGTTCTTTCTAGGCTTTATCCTACTGCCTTATAAGTAGCATAATTGAAATCTGTTCACCACCTTTTATGGCGGCGCAGCTCTTCCATCAACTACAGCAGGGTACAAGGGTACAAGGTTAGAGTGTTCAAAGTGTATCAGCCAATGTCTCGCGACCACAGTCAAACTTAACCCTACTCTAACCGCAACGTTACTTCTATCAAACCTGAACGGTTAGAGTAAGGCGTGAATAATCCCTCTCTGCGCCAACTCAAACAGATTGTACCAATCGCTTCTTGCCCGGCTTGAGATCGCATGCCAGCCTTCTCCCCAGTGAGATCATCCCTGTCCTTCGATGCCATCCCAAGACTGAGGGAGGCAGCAGTACAAAGCCCGCCATGCCTCTGCATTTCTACGCTCCCAGCAGAAACAGCTACACGACCGCTCAAGGAATGAGGCCCAACACAGAGGGTGGGCTACAATATCGACTATTTAATAGCTATTTCCTCGGCGAAATTCTGCTTCCCACTCATCTATGCCGAGGGTGGATAGTTTGGGGAGAAGTACGCGTTCCCGTCGAGGATGAGTACCACACGGCCCTTGGAGGGTTCGTTCTAAATACTATGGACTTTTATTGCGCATTACGTTTACATTTGGGAAACGCCCACTGGACCATAGTAAACTTTATTTTATTGGGGTTGTCCCTTGGAATTAGCTTAACTCGACGTGTGAATGTTATAATATTCACATTCTCGGCATACTTCTGAACACTCGGCTTGAAAGAAGAACGGAAATTTCTCACTTAGGGATTGAATAAAATCGCGGCCGAGATGACTGAAAAAGATGAAGAACTTGCTGCAGTTGATGCTTCACTTCAAGGGAAGTGTGCACGATTTTGATCAAATAAAAAATTGTTGTAATGATGGCTCAAGTAAGGTTAACCCAGACGTGACCAAACTCCGTCAAGTGGCTAGACTAAGGAAAGCTGAAGCTTCCGACCAGCTATGCGCACTTTAGAACGGTAAGTGAGCAAAGCATATTTACCTATCCTTGACATAACTTAATGAGCATAAGAATCCCCTATTGATAAGGATCCAGTCATGCAATTGCAACTGAAATAGAAGGGGAAGTCTGAAGTGGATTGAAAGTCGAAACCAAACATTTGTAAGCATATCAGCCTCGTGAACACGCATTTCCACGCTGGTCGTGGTCAAACTATGGATTACAGTCCACTCTCCGACGTAACAGCTCACCCGTAATTGTTCAGACACAATGTGACATTTCGATTCAGCTTTTTCTACGGAGAACTTCCGCTGCCGTTCGTTTGCATGCTTTCTCCTAACGACGTTGGGCGCTTGCGAGTTTTTCGCGTTCCCATGGACTGTTTTTCAGTTCAGAGTCGCGGCTATTTGTCCACTTGCGCAGTCTGACCGCCAAACGAACAAAGTGACCAAAAGCAGACGGTTTGCTCATCAATCAAACCGAATGTGGAAGAAGAATGCTGATAAAATACTACCGAAGGCATCACACCGGGACCAAGCCTACAGTTTCCTCAGGAAATTCAAATTTAGAATGTCTGCGCGGGAGAGCGCGTCTGAAGAGGCAAAAATCCTCGACGAGTCGTCAACGAATCCTCGACCGATTTTCGCCCTAGATTGCTATATACTCCGACATTTTCCACGAAAATCGCTGGAAATTCGCAAGAGAATTACAAGGCCAACGTTAAAGAGCACGTGACATGACTCCAATTCGGCCCTGAGTAAATGTCAAATGCAACACTTCCCGGACTTGTTAAAGTGAATTGGTATTTAATCGTCCTATATTCCAAGCTTTCTGTAACGTATGTTATAATTATTTCATAAAGTAAAGCTGTTGTTTTCTCCATATTTCTTCTTCCTCTGCTCTTCCATATCTCAATTCTTACCTTTGAGCGAAGTGATTTTTCTACCATACGCTTATACCAGAAAACAATGGCCAAATGATAAAAAAAAACAATAAATAAACAATCTTTTCATGTCGGCAAATTACCTAGGACCTGTTTCATGTCTTACAAAGGGCACTGCCGAGGACGGGAGGCAGCAGGGGGGGGGGGCGGGGAACATATGCATAAAGGGAGATGCAAAGGAAACGGAATTATTTACTGTGAATTATCAGAAAGGTTTCTGTGATTCAAAAAAATGCTTCAAAAACTGCGAAACCCATCCCATGAATAAGCCCCAAAAATCATGAATGCGTCCCATCCTCCATTTTTGAAAATGTTCGCTAAGACGAGCGCACTCATTTTTTCCCCTTAGATTATTAGAAACAACTGCGAGAGGGTCCATTTCATTCAATACTTGACCACTACCACCAAACACGAAAGTGACATCTATTCTCGACGATGGCGCCATTTGGCGGCAATCTGGGGGCGCCAAACTATATTGCAAAAATTAGTCATCACCGGGGATCGAACTCTGGACCATTTCTTCACCACTGTTTTGACATTCCTGGAGGCGTTCAGGAAAAATGGATCATGGTTCTGTGTTCCTCGCATGAGCCCTACAACATGCAGAAAACCATTTCGAAAAAGCGCTCCATGTCCTGGAAGACCTCCTTGTTGTCAGCAATGTATTATATAAGAGGTCCGCACCGCCTCAATATCTGGATTAGTGGTTTAATGTCCGCCTAATTTATTGCAGCAGATTTTAACAAGCAGTCAAGGACAATGAAGAAAAGGAATTCTTTGCGGATTCATTTCACGGCGAATCAGATGAAGGCCTTCAGCTCAATTACATCATTACCGAGCGGAATTTCCGATATTTCGTATAACTTCGTATAATGTATGCTATACGAAAATGTAATTCACCGGTTTTTCCCCGGAACGCGGTGACGACAACCAGTTTCATTAGACAGATTTCTTATCAGGTGGTTAACCATAATGGAAAGGCAGATGTTTAGATAGACGATTTGGAAGGGAGACTAGGGCGATGGGGCGAAAAGAAAATTATTTATTTAATTTTTTGTTTAAAATGCACCGGCCCTTTAGGTGCGCTACATTAAGTCACATTTAACATCAGTAAAAACTAGGGAACACAAAACATTGTAAGTGAACCAGCTAGGCAGCAGGCGAGATAAAGAGATGATTCTCCAGGACTAAATTTGAAAAGCAGAGATGTCGATAAATGCAAATTAGGAGATTCCTGTAGGCCCAATTGAAGTTGTCTCGAACAGAAATGTGTTCAGTATTCGTCAGTCAATATTTAGAAGTCAATGGGCGGATAGCGCTAGGGATAACGCCACTCCTAGACGGGCACGAAGCATACGCATGGAATCAGAAACTGAATTTTCGGATGTTAGGTATTCCCTACCCCTAACAATTCAGCTTCTGACCCGCCACAGATCATGTCCAATCTTGGAACAACTGTTTTTGGGTAACTACAGTAATTATAGGCTTCTCAGTGAGGTTATATCTGGAGGTCTCCTTATCAAGCGCTTGGAACTGATTCACGACGAATAAATGAATTTACAGGGCACAAAGCACTATCAAATATATAAAAGAAAAACACAAAAAATGGAAAATTTCCGACAATATCACAGTTTTTAATTCAGAAGGAGCTCATTACAGTATGTCACAGCCAGGGACAGCGGCTTTGCAGACACCTCCGCAGAAAGTTTCATCTCATTCGAGCTTTTTAGTCGGTTCAGACCGATTACCAGCACTGTACAATGTAAACAACACCATCTACGAACACCTCATCTATGATTCTCAGTTTACAATTTTCGTTCGAACAGGAGCTGAGCGGCAGCGACATGGATTCGGACCAAACCGCTTTTATTACAGGGGATCTCAAAGTAGTGGTACACGCATACTTCTCAAACGGATCGCCAGAATCAACGAAACTTCACGATTACCCGATAGCGTTTTTAACGACTTCAAGCCATTCACCACATGGAAATAGTTCTTTCAGTGAGTTCTTCCAACCAGTTAGAAAACAACTCTATATGCTCAAAGTCAAAGGCACTCAGCTCGTATGGTTTTGTGGCCTCGTTACACCAAGCCGCTACTACAGACCGTGAAGCCCATGAATAAGCAATTACAAGCTGTCATATCATAGGCTGGTATGATTTATATAAAATCCCACATCCCAAATGGAGGACTTGGAAAATAAAACTCGTTCCTACTGAGCATTTGACATGCTAGGACAACCAGTTTCAAAGACCAAAGCGTGTCATTGCCTAGTGTGGGAACAAAGCCATGCGCAAGTCAAAATCTAAGGTGCCTATGGAATTACAATTCTGTGCTGTGAATCTTGGAAAGTTCACATAGTTTTCAAATTCTACATTACTTCGTTAAATGTTTCCTTGGTGTCGTCGTAACGATTTTGTAAGGGCTGTGAATGTTCTTCCCCATGGTCAATTCACAAGTCGGCTATTTCGCCTACTAACTTTCTACCTCACCGGAGCTCCGCGACCCACAGCGTCACTCGATGGTAAGAGAGGATCTCCGACTTGTAGACATACCACAACTACGCATGGACTTTTTCTTGCTGTGAAATTTCTTTGGTGAAAAACAACGTATTCAATGCATGGTTGTCTTCATTGAAGCGCTTAACTGAAAACGGTTACCCTATTTTCCGGTGTATAAGCCCCCGCTAGTATCATGTAAAAACACCTCCACTGGTGCAGTGTACTTGAGTACATCTAGAGTCAACCGTAACATGCCCATAGGGGTAATTCGATATGCTGATGATCACGAAAACGACATTCGTTTTTAGCGGTGGCGGCATCTGGCGCCAGTTGGCGCCACCTTGTCACGACCCTTGTTTTCGCCAAAATCGGTGTAAACTTCAGTATAGGGGTTATTTGGGACCCTGATTACGAATATGACATTCGTTTTTGGCGTTAACGTTGTTTAGTGCACATGTCTCGGTTGGAGAGCGCAGACGAGCAGAAAATAGGCGTCAAACAGCGCCAGCGCCTATAATGAATGTCATATTCGTAATCAGGGTCCCAAATAACCCCTATACTGAAGTTTACACCGATTTTGACGAAAACAAGGGTCGTGACAAGGTGGCGCCAACTGGCGCCAGATGGCGCCAGCGCTGAAAATGAAAGTCATTTTCGTGATCAGGGCATCGACTTACCTCTATAGGCAAATTTGCGGTGGTTTCTAAGGTGTACAAAGTTACACTGCACGAGCGGGGGTGGTTTTACGTGAAATCGGCGCGGGCTTATACACCGGAAATTAGGAACTGGTACCGTAAGAGCTGAAGAAGTCTTCATGGAACTTTGCACGCACCATGGAAGACTTCGATGTCCACAGTCATAAACAAGTTTTAGAAAGGGAACCAACCACTGCAGTTTTAGAAAGGAAACCAACCAACCTTTGGGATCATTCTGTACATTGCCTAGGCTAACCAAATCTCTACCCTTGATTGGTCGCTCCAAGACACAAAGGTTGTTGCATAAAGCACATTACTATATTTATTCGAAGGGTCGTTGTTCAAGAGGTAGAATGTAGTAAAGGTCTTAGATTTGCTTTTGTTGGATAGCTGCTGTTTAACGCCGCGCTCGGTTGCGAAAGTTGTCATCAGAATGCTGAATTACGACCAAAACACAAGATTATAAGTTCAGGATGTGACGCTTCTCTATTTTTGGATTGCTGCCCTGGAGACAGGGTCAACCCTACGTTGCTACAAGTACCAACGAGGGGGTCGTATTTGGTTCAGATTGTGGGAGGGTCGTACTCGCTTTAGCCCCATGAAATCACATGTGAAACTGAGGTATTACGTGAGAAATACCCCCCCCTGACGGCTGTTTAGAGAAAAAAGTGGGTCGGGCTGTGTCGACTGGGCTCAGAATCAAATCTATAATGAAACAGTTATGATGGTGACGGTGGTGGTCGGGTGGGGAGAAGGGG
>MU870936.1:0-14330 GCA_036418205.1 Ostertagia ostertagi | reverse complement strand
GTTTATTTATGATAAAATTTTGTGTATGTTTATGATAAAGGGAGGTGATCATAATGCTAGCGCAATTTGGCTACGAGTTGAAAGCGCCGAATCAAATGCCAAAAGAGCCACTACATGACCAGTCTTTCACTCCCTTTTGGCACTCCTTAGGCCGCTCGGGGAGCCATCTTTCTTGGTTCTATGCATGTGTCCCTTAAAGGCAGTGGCCACGATGATTTGAGGGCGTTGCGGTTTTGATGACATCAATGAGCGTCATTGGTGGAAGGGCGGCAAATCCCACCCCGCGGCCCGTTGAGGGTTCTAGTCCACCAATGACGATGAACGACGTCATCAAAACCGCACCGCCACCAAGCTATCGTGATCAATGCCTTCAACAAGCAAACAACTAAAGACGTTTTTAATCTCTTGAGCAACCTTGCCGTAAAGGCCTAACAATGCTTGCATTTTTAGCTAGCTGAACCCTAATTTTCAGAGAAAATGCAAATTTATGTCGCTATGCAAATATAAAATACACAATAATCGAAAGCTAGGCTGAGATCATCTTCAACGACAAATGACTTTGCATGAAAGGGCGAAACCTCAGAAGGCACTTCAAACGTGTGACGTGAGTGATATGCAAATATTACAACAATTATATCGCTATTCTCTCAGAATGTGCAAGCAACATATACAAAATATATTATGAGCTGAGAAAAATGATTTAGAAACGCCTAAACCCTAAACGACTTCTACGTTAGACGACAAGAAGAAGACGAAACGAAATATTACAGACTGAGAAGTGTGTCAAGTGCCAAGTCAAGTCAACGCGAAATGCTCGTCTCACCGAGAACTGTGATAAGTTCTGTCACGACCGTATGTTACATAGAGGTACGAGGTTGGAAAAAATCTGTGTGTAAAATTACACGAAAGAAGAAAACCCGCTTGAGAGGTTGGGCACTGCCGGTTGCGCCGTCGACTGCCACACCGACGACGACTCGCTGCCGCTTTCCGTTGAGACCGCTCTCGACGACGACGTCAACGGAGGCCCCGTGCTACAGATCGCATCGTTCGCTTTCACTCGTCGCCACGTATCGCTAAAAGTATGAACGCATCGGTGATTGCCGCAGAAATAGCTCCCCTTCAGGGAAACTACTCGAAAAAGGCGGCCCTACGGGCAAGACCTAAAGCTATGAGCCGAGCCAATCGAAGAAATGTCCCAAAAGCAAAAGGATCTACCAAACAAATAAATGGTAGAAAGCAGACACGAGTTCAAGACCATCGATTCTCCCGAAAACCAAGTAACACCGAAAAATGAGCATCTGGAATCCCAAAAGGGCCATTGGTCTGGAACGCGTACCATTACAGTACTTTTTAATAAAATCAAGGCATCTGTAAGGTAAACCACCGATATGATCCGTGCTTCCGTAGTGACTGGCGATATTCTCTGTTGGAACGTCCGTCTCTTCTTTGGCGCTTCCACTGCCGCCGTCATCTTCGTCATCGAAAGAATCGTCTGCGAACTCTTCGTGCTGCACAGGATTCTCTGTGTGGCTGTAGCCGACTCGGGTTGAGACATCACCACGTGCGTAATGACTCCTGAAAAACGGCTACTTGAATTCTTCTGCTGCCATAGCACAGGCCCTTGATCTGACTTACGAACTTCGCAGCAGCCCGCCCACATGACATGGGCTTTCCCGAATTTGATCTCGCCCGCTGAACACACCTTACTTTTTTCAGGCGAACCTTTGTCTGTTCTGCAATCCTAAAAAGGAAAGTTTTCGTCTTTCGCACGGCAAATTTTCAGTCATTGGCTCACGCCGCTCTCATCGCAAATGCGCTCCCAGATGCCGTGACTATCTCCAACAAATTTGAAACGGTCTGGTTGAGCTTCGACGCAAGCGCCACATTTTGTGACACAGCCTAAAAGCAATCACAGATAGACAGACAGACAGACAGACAGACAGACAGACAGACAGACAGACAGACAGACAGACAGACAGACAGACAGACAGACAGACAGACAGACAGACAGACAGACAGACAGACAGACAGACAGACAGACAGACAGACAGACAGACAGACAGACAGACAGATCAAAATTTAGTATAGACAGACAGATGGTTACATTCCCGAAAACAATCCCAATCCCGAGAGCAATTCCACATATGCACTCGCCAGCCAGTTCCGCCTACGAAAGAGAAGCTAGTGACAAATAGGAGCTGTAGAAAGGAAGATATATGTATAGCGAAAACCCGCTCTGGTGTTGCGAATGTGTTGAATCATGCCTGGTTGCTGTTCGGTAAATCAAACAACATCAAGAAGTGAAAAGTAATGTTCCACAAACAATATCGTGATGATCGCACGCCGCTCGACTGAGATGTGAGACTCTTTTTGCAAAAAAGGTCACAGTCACGCCATTATTCGCTTCACAGCTGACAACAGTCAGGATTGATTGATTATCAGCCATCGATCTTATGAAAGGACACTGTGTCAATATTGCCAAAAAACCCTTTTTGGATGAAGTCGTAAATCTCCTCGAGGTAAAACGCTAATATGAAAGCTGGATGCGCGACTAGTTTACATCGAAATAAATCTTTTTCAAGAGGCGCCTACGGGAACGAACCTGACATTGATCGCTAATGGATCGCTTTTGAGATCATCACGAAAGTTCACTTACGCTCCAGAAGCGCGTAAAAATATGTGAAGAGGACCGTATCAAAAATGGATTAGTAGGAATCCGATTGGTAGACATCGGCTAACGTGGTGCAAAACACTCACACGACTTGTGCTGCTCATAAGGCCGTTATGAGTGCACGGCGTTGTCGCGGTGTAGGAGAGAAGGCGCTGCTTACCACGACCATCGCACGGCTTGATCCAGAATTAACACCCTGCCCATGCCAACAAAGCCCTCATCCTTTCGGTGTCGAACAAGTGGCACAAGTGGCACAGGGTCAGGCAGGTGTCAGGCTTTGCGTGCAACCAATAGCGAATCGAGGGTTACAAGCGATGCGCCAGCGACAGCGTTGCTGGAACCGCTGACGCATCGCCTCTCCTCGAATCGTCGACAAATCGCGCGATTCTTCGCGATTGCCGCTTATTCTGAAACCCGTCTTAGGGTTTTTGTCCGCGGGAGAATAAAACACTAACTTTAACACCGAGTCCATCACTCCCCCTTTTTTTGCCAAAACTGCCACTGCCAAATCTTGTTCAAATATCATTACACTTTGAGAGTAAGTAGAACACGCAAAATATCATGTTATGAAGGGATCCATTAACGCCAAATGCTTTTTCATATTCATCATCCTTTGCCGAATTAAGAGTGCGTGAAGACTTAGCATGTGACTGACCCTCTGTTTTCCATTGGTGAAAAATCCCTTTCAATGTATGACGGGGCCAGATCAGCAACCCATACTATAGAATTTAGTGGTGAAACTCCAGTTCAGGGCGGCCACTCCACTGCTATATCCGTAGTACTACAGAGCACTGGGCGACCCTATAGTTCCAATACTAATGATAAACTAAAAGCATCCACATTTAAGCGTACCTTCGATAAGAAAAAAAAAACAAAAAAAAAAAAACAAAAAACACAAAAAAAAAAAAAATACTGGTTGAATGTTCTACATTCGCCTTACATCCCAGCCCACATCCTATTACTTTTCTGCATAGTCATCCACTCCTTAGACCTTGACAAGAGGTGGTCCATGTCATCTGCTCAGGACCTTTCCGAGGAGCCATGGTCAGGCGGGAAATGTGGGAGATCTCGGGTTTCTTATCACATTACAGCGGCCGATATTGCTTATCCGAAGTACTTTTTAACCCTTTGACTACTGGTGGGACACATGTGTCCCACTTGTAGTCAAAGACACTACCACAGTTTCAGGAAATATTGAGGCAGGAGCGCCATTTGATGGCTGAATTGTGCACATATAGAAGCTTTCTAATTTCTTACTATGACACTTAGTCGTCAGAAGCTAAAGCGAGTCATCCTGCGTAAGTTAATGTTTGACTACTGTGGGACACATGTGTCCCACTTTGTAGTCAAAGACACTACCACAGTTTCAGGAAATATTGAGGCAGGAGCGCGCAATTTTGATGGCTAAATTGTGCACATATAGAGGCTTTCTAATTCTTACTATGACACTTAATCGTCAAAAGCTAAAGCGAGTCATCCTGCGTAAGTTAAATGTTTGACTATCTAGGTGGACACTATGTGTCCCACTTCTTGGCAGTCAAGACACTACCACAGTTTCAGGAAATATTGAGGCAGGAGCGCCCATTTGATGGCTAAATTGTGCACATATAAGAGGCTTCTAATTCTTACTATGACACTTAATCGTCAAAAGCTAAAGCGAGTCATCCTGCGTAAGTAAATGTTTGACTACTGGTGGGACACATGTGTCCCACTTCGTAGTCAAAGACACTACCACAGTTTCAGGGAATATTGAGGCAGGAGCGCTCATTTGATGGCTGAACTGTGCACATATAGAAGCTTTCTAATTCCTACTATGACAATTAGTCGTCAGAAGCTAAAGCGAGTCATCCTGCGTAAGTTAATCTTTGACTACTGGTGGGACACATGTGTCCCACTTCGTAGTCAAAGACACTACCACAGTTTTGGCACTTATTGAGATCGGAGGGCCCGCTTTATGGCGGAATTGTGCACAACTAGAAACTTGGTAATTCTTACTCTGTCAGCGAAGTATCAGAAGTCTAAGCGAGTTACGCTGGATAAGTTGATAAGCAAGTCGTTCCACAGGTCACTGGGCAGTGTGCACAGCTCCCGAAAAGGTAGTTTTCGAGTCTCACACTCTTTGTATTGGGGTTAGTGGGTCTAATATTTCCCTCAATTATGTGAAACAGGTAAAACGTAAGCAAACCGATGACGGATGGAGGTTTTTATCGGCCGCAAGCCAGCTAAAGGACGGCAGCCTTTTACGACTGCGTCGGAAAGGCGGAAGTGGTAGTAGAACACTCCTATGATGACGCAGCTTTCGAGCATAAAAACCAGCGAAAATTCGTTAGAGGAGAAGCAGCCGGTGGGCGCAGCCTGTAGGCAGGGGAGCAGCACTACAAAGTGCGGCTTGCACTTCTTTTCAAGTGCGTTCCCAACCGGACATTGCCTTCTTCCACGAATGAGATGTGATAAATGTGTATTTGTTGAATGGTCTTTGAACTGTTCGAAAATGCTCATTCGAGCGGAGATGGTGTGGTGACAGGAGGGGCCACTGCCGCGCATATGGTCTCTGGATCGAATCCCAGCTCAAACCCAGCGCGCGTCAGCCAAATTTCTACAGATGATTAGTTGTTGCTAGGAGCGACTGTTACTACACAAAACACATCGATAACTTGTTTCTAAAAAAGTCGTAGTCTAAGGGTTAAAACGAGTCGATTACGTGTCATGAGCGCTTTCATACTTATCTTGAGTATTGGAGAAGCAGTGGAGTGCCCCCCACCCTCCCGAACTGGAGTTTTACCGAATTTAGTAAGTTAAATTATGAGCTTAAGATGCGGGGATTTGACAAGGTCACTCGCCCAGCCAGCGGTGTGTTTTTATGAGGCGTCATGCACCAATTCTCGGAAACCAGAACCAGAACAAGTGCAAAGGATAGATCAAAATCGGCGTTTCTGACATCGACTTTAGCGCCAAATCTGCGCCCCACGTAGAAGAGTAAGTCCTTCAGAATAGTCTAACGTTCTAATGACAATAAAAAGCGCAATATCCATGAAAAATGAATTATTATTCAAATTCTATCGGTCTAACCTTGCAGATTGAACACCGTAATCCCCACGACTACCGTACTTCGATCTACTAAGCATATCTACGGCTTCTCGTTGGGTTATATAAGCACTTCCTCGAACATCCCGACCAACCAGTGCTGTCAATCTAAAAGCAAAGCTATCACTGCGCCTGTTAGACGGGTAAAAGTATTACTCAATCTAATGCACTATCTATCGATTAAACATGTAGATGTAATTCAAACCGTTGCATAGCCTCCTGATTCGGTAATGATGGTATCACATCGGTCTCCAACCCGTACATGTTCACCACACTTCCTCCTCCATCGATGCTCTCCGCGCCACGTAGGCGGCTCTGATCCCCGAGGACACTACCGTACGCCGGCGGGTCTCGATCTGACAGCCAGGACTGCTTTGTGCCAGGACGGGTCGGTAAATCATTCCTGAAAAAAATTAACAGTCTGCAGGAAATGCAAACAGAGGGAAACTAGCGTGCTCACCTGCTTCGGCCGATATCGCGATGGCTGGCCTCCATCTGGAACGCCACAAAGTTCCCATTCGCTAGATGGATACTATCCACCGAGTCACGCTTTTCACGTTTATACTTCGCGACAGAACCTTAAACGAGCCACTGTTAACGAAAATGGTAAACGGGAACAAATGGTTGTTGCTTGAGTAGAAAAACAAGAAAGTAAAAAAGTTCTATCGACTAGTCAAAAGCACCAGGCATAACTTCAACCAACTCTAGTATGAAGAGTTATTTGATCTACACTTACCAGTGATGCATAAGAACGCCACCACGAGTACAACGACCACAAAGGTCGACATCGCGACCATCGCTATAAACCACCACGTTGTATAGAACGGATCCTCCGGTATGAAAGCTGAAACAGACTATTGGCAGTGTTTTCAAGTTGATCTATACTCTACTATAAGTGCTTGGTGGAATTACGCATAACGATCGCAGTGACATTCCCTCTCATACATACAGCCAGTTTCATAGGGCAAAAAGGGAAAACAGCCAGTTTCATGGGGCAAAAAGAGAAGTTCGACTCGAAGGGACAGAAGTTGAGCTCGACGACAC
Organism: Ostertagia ostertagi; assembly: GCA_036418205.1. Taxonomy (NCBI): domain Eukaryota; kingdom Metazoa; phylum Nematoda; class Chromadorea; order Rhabditida; family Trichostrongylidae; genus Ostertagia; species Ostertagia ostertagi. The sequence goes on along the minus strand of MU870936.1, from coordinate 7,531 downwards.
AAACGCTGCTTTTGGTCACGCCCCGTATCGACACCCATCTTTTGAGGGAGCCTTCGGCAAAGCCATTCACGCCTCTTGGAAGACTATCGGCTCGCAAAACTGCCAAAACTCGAATAGATTTCTAGTCTTAGACAGAATCATCAACAATTCAATCCTTCTAAGCCTCCCTTGGTACACATAAGCACCATCCACTTGTAGTCAAAAGGTTAAAGGCAGTGGGCATGGCACAGGGCGGTGCGGTTTTTGAACGAACATCCAGCGCTAAGGGTGTGGTCGTAACCGCAGAAGCTCATCCTACCAGTGGCGTTCAATGAAACCATGAAAATCGCATCGCTCTCTAAGCCATCATGCTGCTGCATTTGAACCCCGAAGTCTGTGCACAAAACGTTGATTCAAAACAACGAACCCACCAGGGCACTAACTACTTAGGGCCATCTATTAAAACCTATCCAAGATCACAAATGATCAAATCAATATATTGCAATCATTCGATCAAAATCAGAATCATTCGAGAACAAAAACAAAAGGTAAGGCCAGTTACCTGGCACAAAAAGCTGCTCAGTTTCCACGCTCGCCTTTCCAATTCCGATTTCATTACGGGCGAACACGCGGAACACATAGAAACTTGATGGTTCCAGTTCACGATAGCTGACCTGAAACAACTCACGCTGATCTTCTCGCACAACAAACGAGCACGTTCTAAGCTCGCGAAACAAACAAAAAGGGCATTTCTTTCAAGTACTGTAGAAAGAAAAATATTAAAGAGACAGTGAAATAAATATAATAGTATATCGATACTCTAATTTCAAATAGAATCTACCGTTAGTTGAAAAGGAAAGAGATAGGAGCAGGTGACAGTATGATTGGCGTCAGATCAAATTTTCTCCAAAACTTGCATTTTGATTTTGAAACAGCTAGCAGAAGCATGTGTCTGTAATATATCCTACTATATATAATCGGCTAAGCGGTTGTGTGTGTGTGTGTGTGTGTGTCTGACCGGAAATTCATAACTTCACCCCCTTTGGACCCAGAGCGCTCAAACTTCTAGGATATATAGGGGCCGGAGGTGAACACTGATGACGGGTGGCGGGAAGTGATAACTACTGATAGGAGCTGATAACGGACGTCGAAATGTTGATGTCACCAATTTCGTTGCACCGTTCGCGTTGACAGTGGAGAGTTTGCACTCATGTATGATATGTGGGGTGAGGCGGGGACCAAGAAGTTGAGTGAACGAATGTGGTAGCAACTGATAAGAACTGATAAGGGGCGTCAAAGTGTGGATACCACCAGTTTCGTTGCGGCCCTCGCGGTTACATTGGAACCTTGGCTCTCACATGTGGTATAGGGGATGGGACGGGAACACGGATAGCGGATGATCAGAAGTGATAACAAGCGATAACGGTTGACACCGATTGCGAACGGTGTGAACTGATAACAATGACAAGGAATGATAAGAGCGTTTGAAATGCAGGTCTCTCCAACTTTGTTGCAATTATCACTGGCAAGCGATTAAGGTGGCGAGGATTGAATGTGGGTGACAGAAAGTGGTATGAGCGGCAACTGTACTGATAAAAGTAGCGAAATTGAGCGTGCACTCAGTCAAACTAAACCAGGCCCCTAGCAAGTGAATATGTTCCATTCCTATCCTTTCATCCAAAGAAGCAAAGAAAGTTGAGCTGCTCAACTATCTGGACCTGGACTAATAGCGAATAAAATCATATTTCCAATTTCCATCATAGCTCGGTTGATGCTGATTGATTGGTTATATTTCACTTACACACCGATTCTTCAATTGTGGGAAATTCTATAAACCGCTAAATCGCCCGAGCTCGATATCAATGCTAAATGTTTACGAAGTCATGATAAGTACCATTCTCATTCCGCATGCTACTGCGCGCATTACGCGACAATCTTCAGCGAAACTGGACAACCTTTAAACATCATGTGACACATCTTCCAAACATCTTACTGTTAGTTTCTCAGTCACGTGACCTAATATTCTGCAAGTTGTCCAGTTTCACTAAAGCCCACCATTTGATGCGCGCGGTTGCGTGCGGAGCTAAACTGGTAAAATATAAGTCGCCTATGTGAAGAGAGAGGAAAAACTGAACCAGGTCCAACCGTTACTTGGACCGACATTGGATCCGACGTTTGAACCACTGAGTGAACGTGACAACCAATGAGTTTATTCAGGCACAGTTTATCAAAACGCAAAATCGCTTCCTTTGACGCTCGAAAAACCTTAAAGAAAAAATATGCGGGATCATTTTTCCCCGGCAAAAAAAAATGAATCAAAATAGCGAAAACAATTCAACTAAGAGATGAAATTGATAGCCAAAAGCAGTAAGAAAAATATTGCATTGGTACAGACGCAAAGAAATAAAGCCCGAATACAGAAAGCAAATTCTATAAAGCACCCGAACCTCGTGGTGTTGGCCTGCTCCTTCGACCACCCTCAGCGTCACCCATACCCCGTGGATATGCGTAGGACGTCCGAACGATCGCTTGTTCCGTTTCTTCAACTGAACAGCCCCTACATCCTATAAACGAGCTTATTGACACACACCACAATATAAAAAGAACATTCAATGGGAAAAAGATATGAACCTTTGACACGAGTTTGGCTTGGATCAGATGACCAATGATGCCATTCTTTTGCTCATCTCTCCATTCGAGTGTCACTGATGACGGACCCGGTGTAAGCGTTGGTCTTGTTGGAGCGGGTGGTCCGTCTGAATCCACCGGGGCCAATCCCCGTCCAAATGATCTTATCACACGCACATCTTCATAAAGTTTGCAAAAAGTGCCGAAACTCACTTGGATTTGGTCCCAAGGTTACATTTGCAGTCACTTCCGTTCCTCTTCCAGCTGAAGTCTCCGCCCAAACAGCAAAGAAGTACGTGACACCTTCCTCGAGATTCGTTGCTGGATAGAACGTTTGCTGAGTACGAGATTGAACCTCCTTTTTGAACTCCTCCTGAAATGGCTCCAAGAAATTTAGGTGGAGTTTGAGGGGAAAATTCTGACGATCAGTGTATACCTTCATTTTGAAAGTTCTGTAGTTCACGATATAACCGGTAATCTGGCCATTCGGTTCCGTTGGAGGTTTCCACGAAACGCGTACCTGAAAAAAGATAAGAACTTCTGTAAAGCAAATGTAAACAGCAAAGAGTGCTTATTTGTTTAGGATGTGTGAACAAATTCTTCCCCGTTGGAATCACGAAACTCAAGGTTGTCTCGTAGCGACCCGAGGTTGTGCATCGCCAGGTCACATCGCGGCGACGCGTATAATCGTCGCGCGTCACATGCTAAGAAGTCAGGCAACTGTTGATTTGAGGTGTTTGTTGAGCGAGAGAACTGATACAGACACAGCTTCGAGCTAGTGGTGAATAGTAGCGGAAGAAGGTGGATCGAAATATCGCTCGCACCAATTAGTGCACAAGTTGTGTGCGCGACACGCCACAAATGAGCGCGTCGGTGCGCGACGCTCCACAATGAGCGAGTGGCCGCGACGTGACCTAACGACAGTCATACATATGTCTGCTGGCTCCACAGTCCTCCAATAATTGTATTCCCTTGGTTTCCAAAACAAAAAAATAAGAGGGGTATATTGAGTTGAGGGTAGGCCTAAGCGCCAGCCTCGGCGAACTGATACCCACTGAACGTGCATTTATGAGCAGCTATTTTTAAAAGCTTCATATTCCATAACAAACATACCGAGTCTAATAAGACATCTGAAAACCGCAGGGCGCTGACAACTCCTGGCACGTCTTCAAGTGTTCGTACCCTAATCTGGGCTACAACGCCTTCTCCAGCCCTGTTGTACGGAGTGACGGAGATCTGAAAATTGCGCATTTGGATCGAGCATTTCATCTGAACGTGATGAAAAGTGATGAAAATTGGGATAAAAAGAAAGCTGTCAAATTTGCGCGTTTGACAACGAACGAACCTGATACTCAGTGTACTTTCGCAGATCCGTGATCACACAGCTGTTGTTCTCAACCACCATTAACTCTTCGTCGTGACTGGATGGAGACAATACCGAAGTCACTGGCACGAACCGAACCTGAACAGCTGTTTCTTTAGTCTTTTGCAGTTGGACACTACCGCTAGAACGTAGCGTGAGACTTCCAGGACTAGACCATGTGTTTTAAATTCATAAACAGATACTGCTTCGCTCATTATTACTCTCATACAAGCCCTATGGAGCGATCTTCTGAATGTACTTGTGAGGAGGGTAGAAAAATTTGTGGTAGGGTTTAAAGGCTCATTCCGCGACTAGCCCACTGGAGCAATCCCACCGGTGGGAACAATGAAGCTGTTAACAAAGATCACGGTTTTGCGGTTTTCGAGGCCACCATGTGCGCGATGTGACAAGCGCGCTGACGCGCCAGTGGTCTCAATTACTCTCCTTGCTATACAACGTTTGCACCCAGTTGCACGCGTGCCATCTTGCATGGGCTTTCTCCTCACGCTCGCCCCATTGCCCCGCAGCCATGCTGTGGCAAACTCACAGTAAATAAGCCCTTAATTCAAGTTTTACTTCAGATGATTATTTCCCTTCATTCCCCTTCCCACCTCCTCCACTTTCTTTCACGAACGAAACAACCAAAAATTCTGAACGCGGAATGCGCCTTCCCAAAAGCGCTTTCCGCGATCAAAACTACCGCCTTTTGTGTGAAAATACGATCAACTCGCGCAGTATACAATTCCAGGCTAAGCTATCTGACTACTTACAAATTTGAATGCAAAAGAGCTTTGAAAAAGCGAACCGCCTCACCATGTAGCCCTCGCAAGATCATTCAGATCGCACAAGTGTCACAGCGAACTACCATTTGACGAAATTCGAAAATGCCCACAAAATACTGACACAGGACTATAACTATACCCAGGATTGCGACTACAATCATAGCGCCACGCATAGCAGCCACTTATTAAAGTCATCAATCGCTAAAGCCATCGATTTATTGTGAAGGTCCATACTGTTTAGATTAGCTGGATCATCACTATATCAAAAAGGAAAACGATTATGATTCTCTCCATGACACCTACCTTGAATCCACTTATTGCCGCGTCCTCGTCCTCCGGCCATGGATCCCATCTTACCGACAACGAGGTGGAAGACAAAGGCTCTGCCATCAAATTGGTCACATTTCTAAACAAATAACTTGTAAAAAACTTATCATGAAGTAATGCGAGTATCACAGAGCAACTTATTATTTTGCCTATGAGGGAACTGCCCCTCCTAAGACGTTTCTGACCGAACATTAGATTAGAATAACGCTCACCTTTTTGGTATTGAATAGCCCACATAGACAAATACCGGTGAAGAAAACGGGCCACTCCCTTCCGAGTTGAACGCACGCATTCGCAAAATGTAATGACGAAAACTGAAAACGCGACCATAGAGCTACGAGACCGAAATTCAAGAATAATAAAAAAAAACTTTACAAAACTACAGCAAAGCAGTGGGTTACCTGCATTGGATAAGTAAAAAAAATGAAAAACGAACATGTATGCCGAAAAAAAAACTGGAATTCATGAAAAAAGAAACAGTAAACGGTCATGTCCCATTTTCAGTGCAAATCCATCTAATGGCTATGGGTCATAGCGTCCGAAAATGACCGCAGCAGCCGATCAGAATTGGAAAAAGCGAACGAAACGGCTAAGAGATGTGGGAAGCGCATTTCCACGCTGATCCAATGGGCGGGAAATTTGCGACCTTTGCTGGTTTGGCTCCTTTGATACGGTAAGAGAGGGTGCAGGAGCGGTGGGCCATTGAGAAGGCCGCAACTGCCACCTACACAAGTAGTGTGCATTATTTTGAGTTCCTGGACTAGCTCCGTTTGACCCTTCGTAGTTGATCAACGGATAGGCCGATGTCAGACTTTGCGAATCGCGCGATTCGCTAGCGTCCGCGGTCGCGTTGCGGTACCAGCCAATTGAGTGATTCACTGGCCGCGACGCGACCGCAGACGCTAGCGAATCGCGCGATTCGCAAAGTCTGACATCGGCCTACATGACCAAAACAACATTTGAGCAAAACGGATTGTGCTTTGAACCAATGGTGAAGCGCGAAGATTCATCAAAATCACAAAGCAATTAAAAAATTGAAGAAGCGGAACTCTGACGTCCTGATATTTCGAGAAGAACAAAGAAAATCAAGCAAAATTATAGGGAAAACGCACCTTCAAAAAGCTGAACGAAACGGTGTTCTCACCTGGGCAGGTTGTGCAACAAGAACTGGGGCCGCTTAGTCCACGAACTGTTCGGCGAGATCTCCACTGTGGACCACGTATCATTGTCGGCCGACATGGGATACTCACGGAAGGCGATGCGATATCCGATGGCGTCAGCATTCCACACTTCCCTAATAGCAGAACCTACAGAAACGACAAAAAGAGCTAAGACCTTAACATATATCTCACGACCGCGGCAGACTCTCTAGCGTGAGATAAAAATTGCAAAATGATGAAATTTCTTAAAATTTATATCTTCAACGGAGACGCACCCTGGAGGAGTTAACCACTGGAGAAGCAACGTTGACGAATCGTACGGTGATGCTACCAAGGAGGTCGGTGCTGCAGACGGCGGTGCAGGCAGCGTGCGCATCCACTCCGACTCGGCTGACCATACCGACTGCGAAGTGTCACCAAGATAGCGAATTCGGAAGCGATATTTCGAGTTTGGTAGCAGCCTAAAAACATGAGTGATTAGTTACAGCTCATTCTTCATATCTGCCATGCACCAGTTTCTGCTCAGCAGTGTTCTAAACACAACTGTGCGAGGGCATAGAAATAGTAGGAGAGCCAGCCGACACATTTGTGGCATGAAAGGCATTTGTAGCCTGTAGAAAATCTTGGTCGAGCAAAAGAGTTAAGCAGGACGCCTTACAGAGTCGAAGCGGACCCCTGAGGCAAATACTATCTCTCAACAATCTAGCCAAAGCATCCGAATTGGATTTCTCACCTTGGCACCACCACGCCTTTTTCCTGCCCTGATATGACTTTTTCCAGTGCATTCCATTCATCGCTATTCGACTTCTGGTACTCGACCTGCAATTACGCATGGTAGTAGTCGCATAGTATATCACATGATAAACTTCAAAGTTGATAAAGTAATCAAATCACAAAGAAAATTAGCAGCACCTGCACAAATCGCACTGGAGCCTCATCTTCATCAATGCCATTGTCATCCCATCGAATAGCTATGCTATCCGAGCCGTATTTTGTGTCGTTGCGGGTTGGTACTGGCGGTGCACGAACAGGCACTGAATTTTCAAATTTGCTAGCCACCTTGTCTAGAAATCCTTTGTAAAAACAATCATTTGATTAAATTATATCCATTGCTCTTTGCGATAAGCCCTGGTGTATGGCGAGAAGCGAGCTTGTCCATGACACCTACCAAAGTTGCAGACCAGGGTCGGTTACCGTTTACACTTCATTGCGACCAACACATTACATTCACACATGATTCGACCAGGATGTACACTATTCATTCCCCGGGGAAGAATTTTTTATTACTTCCC
>MU870934.1:7025-17832 GCA_036418205.1 Ostertagia ostertagi | reverse complement strand
AAGCGAAAAGTGCGAATCCACCGGAAATTTCTGCCACTATTTCTAGCTCAAGCTCAATAATTCTAAATTAATTGCAAACTCGCGAGATAACCTTAGGAATTACCATGCGAAATTGAGGCGACCTTCAGCAAGAACATGCGGATATTTGCGAGTGATAAAAATTAACTCGCTTCAGGGATGCATTCCAACTCGAATTCACCTGCGCGAGGAGCATTCGCAACGAACGAGCCGGGAAACAACTACGTTCAGCGCTACCAAAGCTCATGCGTCAGACAGACTTACTACAACGTATCGTATCGAAAAGCCGTGATGTGGTGCTATATACGAGCATCGTTGATCAACTTCAACACGACATATCCTCTCTACCCACTTCCAGTGACAGGTTGGTGGGGGGAGCTTCAACGGGTTGCGCAAAATTTGGAATTGAAACCTGAAAACTGCGAATTGCGATTCCTATACCTCCGACAATGCCTACGTACCCTCCACGCTGTGGTGCCAGTTCTCATTGTCACAGGCAAGCTGTCCACGGACAGATGGGAAGCCATGCTGGACCTCGAACAGCACTACTTCGACAACTGCGGACGCCAACACCAGATGCTCATCCAACAAGAGACAATAGAAAATATCATCGACGATCAGCTTAGCGCTATCAACAATTTGAGCGCTACCTTAGATTCGACGAGAGCAACTATGCTGAGTGAGGAGAAAGCACTCAAGGAATCGAACCAGGCTAAGATCACAGAATCTATCGATGCAGTAAAAAGGGCCATAGAAGAAATCAACCAGAAAATAAACTCGCCAACCAGTCCAGCAGGAGCTCCGGAACCGAAAATAGCGAGGAAAGAAGACGCCACCGTGGACAGAAGCATCGACCAGGATGAGCCGATGGACACAGTCGATCAACTTCCGGAACATGAACGGGACCGCATGGACCACGAACGCCAAAATCTAGAGAACAAAATCCGGACACTGGAAGTGAAGATAGACAAACTGCGTAAGAAGCAACCTTGTGAGCCACGACGATTTCTGACAGGGCTGGACCGCGCCTGCGAGAACAGCATGAAGTGTGTTTTCTGTGGAAAACGTGGAGTTCATTACAGTGACTCGTGTGGGAGGATCCGCCACACCTACAGAAGAAGACTCCTACTGATGAGAGAAAATCGTTCGTGAAAAATGTCTGGAGCGCGGATGTAATGGCACGAACACATGCCCAAAATATCGCACGAAATGCTTCCCACTGTGCACTTTTAGACCACCACTCAGCGTTGTGTGACAAGCCGGAAATAGCACTGCAGATAGAGGACGAAGTCCACCACCTAATCGTAGAGCTCATTTTAAAACCAAGGACAGAGTGAAAACGCCATTTCGCGGAGGCTTGAGATGGCACCTTACCGCGCCTTCCTATAAGACCTCGCAGGACCACACTTTCCTCTTCCCTTCCCTGCTCCACCCCCACCTGTTCCAACTCTCCTTTGCGAATTCCTTTAGCTGGCCCGGAGTATCGCAGATTGACTTGCGAAGTCAATACAAAACCTGCGAAGAAGCGAAATCTCGACCCCGTGGGGGGCCAGAAACCATTTGGCGCCAAAGTACTTCGATCCTGCGGGTGGCTTGAGTCGATATTGGCGCCAAAGGTACTTCGACCCGGTGGGTGGCCGGAAATAACACAATTTGGCGGTAAAGGAGTTTGACCCCAAGGGGGTATAAAAGGTACCGAGGGGGGTCGCAGGGATGCTCCATTTGATTGTTTACTATTGTGTTGTTAACCTGTTCAGTTTCGTGTATTCATTTGTTTGTTCTGTTGGATTAAAGTATAACTCGAGCTAAGCATAACGAACATTGGGCATATAAATTTCTTCATGCTATGAACTGTTCAGATTCTTACTGGCGAACGAGGGGCGCTCATCAAAAATGACCGCAGGCCCAGTATGAGGTTGAAGTTCATAGCTCGTTTCGTCTTTGCCGTTGCGATTGGTCCACTAGCTCAGTACCCTATCAGTAGCAGAGACTGAGTCAAACACAGCGCTGATCTTCTCTGTTGTCCTCCTTGCTACAGAGTTCATTTGAGGATCGTAAAGCATAATCATTGATTGCAGTCACTGACCTATTTTTATTACTAGTTGATTAACCCGTTAAGGGCTTGCGCTTCCGAAACCACGCTGTTAAGGCACTTGAAGCATACTTCAACATACTAACGTATTTCGCAATGAAACGGTCTTAGACGGAAGGAATTTGAAATTGAATAGAAATGCGACAGGAATTATGAGACAACCCAATAATTCCCTTTTGCCTCCTGACGGTGGAGCGCATTTGCTCACGGTGAAGAGGCGTCGAACGGGGAGTGTGAAAATTCGAGGAGTTTTTCTTTTTTACATTTCAGGTAGTTCGGAAGATTCAGGTGGATTTTGGATCGATGTGGCTCCTCCTTCCTAACGAGTGCTCATTTGTTCTCAAACACTTCGGAATGAATAAGTTATTAGGCAAAAAATAAAATTGAAACACAATTTTTACACTCCTCTTTCTAGGGCTATAACTTCCTTCATATTCGAGCTTCTGCGCCGAAGTGATTTGATTTGGAAAATTCAAATTATTCTCTCTCCAACCATGGGTAAAAATTCTTCGAAAGTTAATTTAATAAAAATTTAGTACGTTGTTACTTTTTTCTGTGCAAAGCGACTTTTTGACCTTCAAATGATCATAACTTCTTTCAAAGTCACTCATTTGGGAAGCTGAACACGTATAATAAACTACAGGATTCAAGCTTTCTAACGAGCACCCAAGCGTTCCTGAAAGATCAGTAGTTCAAAAATTAGTCCCGTTGTTACTTTTTTGGGGGTTTGCGTTACTATTTTTTTGGAACCGCGACTTTTTTACCTTCAAACGATCATAACTTCCTTCAAAGTCATTCATTTGGGAAGCTGAACACGGTATAATAAACTACAGGTTTCAAGCTTTCTAACGAGCACCCAAGCGTTCCTGAAAGATCAGCAGTTCAAAAATTAGTCCCGTTGTTACTTTTTATTTTGAGGGGTATTCTTCAAGCCATTTTCTCGAAAACGCGAGTTTTCTTAGGTTTCACTGCCCGTAACTTCTTGGAAGACCAATTTTATGTTTAATTTAGGATGTGCTAGAAAGCTCCGAGCATGCGCTTGCACTACATCCCTTGCCTTGGTGCGCGCCACGCCTCGGGCGCCCTTCTAATTCGCTGATTCATTCGAAAGCTCATTTAGAGGGAAGCGTTGTTTATAGATGCTCTAGTACCAGTCATCTTACGAAAACGTAACGTGCTGGCTATTATCCGATATTACCAAAGAATCCCACTGTCGGCCACCGAGAGGGTACGACCCCCCCCCTCCAAGCTCAACTGAGTACGACCCCCCCGTTGTTACTCGTAAACTCGGTTGACCCTGGTCGCACAACGGATGCCATCTTCATCGCTAGGCAAGTGATCGCGAAAAGCGCAGGCCTTGCTACGTAGCCTTCCTCAACCTAGAAAAGGCGTTCGACCAGCTACCACGAGAATACTATGGAGATCACTCAGGGATCAAGGCAGCTACTATACGCACCCCATACGGCCTAACGAAGGAGGTGGACATCACGGTCGGGGTGCACCAAGGGTCAGCTCTGAGCCCGTTCCTCTTCCTCCTAACACTAGATGTCCTGGTGAAGGGGCTCATGGAGGGACCACTGAAGACTATCCTCTATGCTGACGACGTCGCCTTGATAGCTGATAGCAGAGAGAACTACAAACCAAGGTGCCAGGAAATGAATGAGCCAGAAAACTCCCCGGCAGAGATGAGCTACCGCTGAATGTTCCTGAGCTCCAAAGACGGTGCAATGCCGGATCGTGGACGGCCATGGTGAGACCATCGAAAGGTGGAGGACTTCCGATACCTTGGGAGCGATCTGGCAGCCGACGGTAGTGTGGATCAGGCAGTGAAGGCTCGGGTCAACGCTGCATGGATGAAATGGAGGGAGTCCACTGGAATCCTCTGCGATCGAAGGTGCTCCTGAGCGCTCAAAGGGGAAGTGTACCAAACGGTGGTAAGCTTTGTGTCTTTAGGTGTACCTTAATAAGTATGGGTGACTGTCCTACATTCACACCTCCTGCCCACACCCCATCGAATTTGTTTGACCTGTCACCCACTCTGGTGTTCCTCTACCCTTATGCTTAAACGAAGATATCCTTTCCTCTGAAGCAGAACCGTTTCTTTTTACCACTACAGGCCGAATTGAGGAAGCAGCTCGGGAGTGCTTCCACACAGCCCTCGATACTTATCAGAAGTACAATTTAGGTGATCGATTACGTGTCACGAGCGCTCTCATTCTTTTCTTCAGTAGTGGAAAGCACAATGGAGTCTCCCCCTCACAACTCCATTTTCACCGCTTGGTTTAGGCACTATAATTGACAGAGACAACTGCATTACTCAGCGCTGATATCTCTCCCAGTGCTAGAATCTTTCTCTTCCGAAGATTCGTTCAGAGCGCCCTTCGAATGTCATCGCGCATCGGCATCGGGATTCCTTTACAAGCGGTTTCACTAGCGATGGACCGTATATAAATATTACACGTTTACAACTCGCTCTCTGAATTGAGCCACGCACTCGGCTGCAGGTAAGATCACAGAGAGATGTGGAAGTCTTCTAGATCTTCTACGGACCTCTCTCCTTCCGCACCCCATCGACTTCTTGATGCTAACCTCTGTGCTTGTAGCCTTTTTTTGGCAATTAGTCCGCGTCAATTTGTTTTTCGCTACCTTGCTGTTCTTTCTCCTCAAAGAAATCCTTCGCGGAAACTTCCTGAATTTTTTTGACATGAATGTGTCAGCTGTGATCACTGAAGACAGCACACAAAAGTTTCACGCATGAGGCTTCGTTTCCGAAGAGAAACAAACGGATCCAAAACACTCACGCTATGGACATCGAAGGTAATGGGGCGGCGTCTATCCAAGGGGAGCATGGCAAAGAAGTTGGCCTTATTTGCAGGCCTACATATCAGGCGGACGCATATGGAAGAGTCTGGGTCAAAGGCGCCGCTATTTCCGGAAAGTAGAGACAAACCGATTGATGGAATAGAGTGTGAGTAGAAGTGTAAGATGTGAATGCAATAAAGCAAGAAAGCCAGAAAGAGTTTCTAGTGAAGGCACTCCAAGAACCAAGTGGAAGCATCCCCGTCGCCAGCATTTGTGAAAGACGTCCGTGGGCAATTTGAACGCGTAGCAGCCTTTCGATTTTTCGAATTTTCTACTAAAACAAAGCAATACTTCTATTCTTTTCTTTCTTATCGTGGATGATGGGTCTCAAGCCAGTGAATTATGGCTGAAATAGGATCATGGTTTTTCTATGAGGATTCCTTCAAGCATTCTAGCCTCTTGCAGTCCCAACAAAAGTTCGTCTTGTCTCATCTCTGTAAAAATGCTCATCACATTATTTTCAGTGCATACAACTTCCACCGAAATTTACCTTTTCAACGGAGGGAAAACCACAATCAGGTCCAAAACAGGAAGTTACATGGGCGTAGTGGTCCCAAAACGACAACTCACTGAAATGGCTGCATTTCCGCTGACCCAATGTAATCCATTGTGGCAAGTCTATCATTCATGTATTTTCATGATTATTTAGATTACTGATTCAAAATTGAACTCTGACGATTCTCCTTCCACTGTTGCAACATCTACGTAGGTGATCCCCTTTTCTCCGACGCGGATGGCTGTCGTTTAAAGCTGTAACTGCATCCGTGGGCTATGCCGTAATCCAATTCATCCTCACTTATGATTTCTACGGTCTCTCGCGTTCTGTTCTCCCAAAAACATTTGATATTTTCATCCTTTGTGAGTTTTGGGAGGGAAGAGATCCCCATGAGGACATGTCCCCATTCGACCTACATAACAACTCATGATAGACTTTTCCAAGCATTATTTATACGGCCCACTTCGTACAACTTGGTACACGTAACGCCGTAGATGCAGAATGGGGTTAATCGTTCAAAACCTACAGACGGCGTCTATCCGACGGCTGAAAGGAGGCCGGTTCTTGAACTTAAAGGACGAATTCACGCTGGAAAGGCAACCCATTTCAAATTAAACTAGCGATGGTGAGTGGTACACTAAAGAAGGAAGAAATGAGAAACGGCCCAGAACCCGAGAAATGGGACCCCTTCCTTGCCCGTTGATTTGAGCATTGATGCGACTCTCATCGCTGTGCCCTCTTCAACACTACGCTCTCTCAGCTATCTAATCACTCGCCACGTATAGACCTGCGGCGAGTGATCAGATGATCGGTGGCGCGTGCACTGGCCACCGCGCCAAGATTAAGCCTTTACCTTAGGTCGCAGGAAGTCAACTCTTCCGCGTGCCATTTGACGCTTCAATCGCACAGCGTGTGTAGGCAGCTCGCGCGGGTCCTCGGAGCCAGCGTGCAATTCTTCCTAATTTCGATTTGGCCCTATTTCGCTTCATGCCTTCCTTTAAAGGCAAAAGTCGGGCTCAATAAGGGGGTATTATGGCGATTGAAACTGAGTATAGAGATGCGAAGTAGAACGACAGTGGAGAAAAAACTGAGAAAAACCGTCGACAAGGCCGTTAACAAAACCCTCTTTCCCACTAGCAGTGAAGGAGGCTGGTCTTGGGGAAGAGGCACGTACAAACAAGTTTTCTGAAGATATCAGTCGTTCTATCGGTTGATACGGCAATCAAGCCTAGCTGATTTCACACGTTATGCCAGCCACGCACCACATCCCAAGGTGGGCGGTCGTAGCGGGCCAGGCGGCGATAGCGCATAGTACGTGCCCTGAGGCCTTCTTACCCAGTTGTTCGAGAGATTTTGAGCGTGGGAACATCTGTACGGGTGCGTAACCAAGTACAGACATGACCGAAAAGGTTGGTTAGGTCAACTAAGCCCGACCTTTGCCTTTAAGTTACTTTAAGCCATTAACGGTCATTTGTGGAAAGGCGTGAAGAGGCTGTTCCAAACACACTCCCATCGCGGCTAGGGGTCTAGGGGTGTGGTTCACTAGGACAGAAAGCGATTTTTTCGCGTTTCACAGCGCGAAACATTTTTCGCTGCGCGAACCTCGGGTCCACTGGTGATCAGAGGTAGATCCGAGGTTCCCGCAGCAAAAAACGTCTTGCGGTGCGGAGCGCGAAAATTTCGCTTCCTGTCCTAGTGGATCATACCTCAGGTCTAGCCGATCAATGACGTTCAGCGACTTCACCACGCCGTACCACCTTCTACCCTTGTGATTACTCCCTGTCAGCACCTGACCATGGCAATCCTAACTTTGAGCAGATCCAAAATGTTTGCCGTCCTGATAATCCCATTAGTCATCGACACTCTGCGCCGCGACCGCACACTTGATGTACCTATTTCCGACGCGCTTCATGTTTATATGTGTGCGAAAAAGTTTGACCATATTTCAAGAAGATTGAAGAAAAAATCTTTTATCTATACATCAGAAAACAAATAAATAATTTAAGCAAAAAGAGTTCCTCTAGACTCAACACATTTCTGCCACCGTACAACAAGCTCATCAATACCGTCTTTGAAGAATTTCGGTGGCCGTGATTTGAAAGAATGTGAACACCGCAACTTCTAAATCGGTCCTACTTACAAGTTCCCTTTTAGCTAAGAAATCACTGAGATGCTTGAAAAAGTAAAAACTCGAAGGCATGAGATCTGGGGATTGCGATGGATATGATAAGACTTCAAAATTGCGCTTAGTCAGCAGAAGTATGGCTTCTCTTGTCACATAGGAGCGAGTGCTATCATAAAGAAGGACCATTCCTGAGTCACGTCCTATGAGCAATCCCTTGCAAAGCTCCCTGTGAACAAAATCGATTTGACAGCAAAAAACTTCAGCAGATTTCGCATCCATTGCACGATGAAATGAATGGTAAAGAAGGCCAGCCGCTGACCACCACACACGAAGCAGCACCGGTTGGATTTCGAACGGTTTCTGATGGTGTTTGGTGTTACAGAAAAGCCATTTCTCACCCATGGTGATCAGTCGGTCGAGGAATGGCTCTGTACGGTGCCTCAGGAGTAACGACGAGCATGATATCAAACGTTTCGAGATTTGTTCTACATTCAGTATACCTCTAGATTCATAAGCTGCTGCACTGCTACGGAAACGAGATAGAAGCTCCCGAGGAGTTACACCTAACACTGCCGAGATCGGCGCAGATTTTTGTTTCCAATCTTCAGCGTACTTCTTTTCTTCGGCGATCCTTTGTTCTTCAGCAAACTTCTTTTCTTCGGCAAGCCCCTTTTCTTCGGCAGACCCCTTCCCGATTTTCTTTCCTGATACCGAATTTGATTTTCTTTTCCTTTTGAGGATTCGTTTCGGAGGATGTTTTCTTTCAGTGTACTCTTCTTTATCACTGGCTGCGCTCTGCTCACTGGGATCTTCACTGTCCTCGAAGCCTAGGTCGTTGAATCTAAAAACAAAATCTTCTTTAGAGAACAATATCTAACTCCATATTTCTGCAGAAAATATTTTCGAAAATAAATTCAACCCTTTGAAACGTCTCTACACAAACTAACATTCATATCAGATGAACTCGAAGAAATACATTTCCCACGCCGTGCCCACTCGTCAGCCGTTTCTTAAGCACTACATAGTTGCTTAAAGGCAGAATTTACGATGAAAATTTAGTTCAACGGAAATAAGGGTAGAGGTGGTCAGTGGAGCAGGGATGAGGACGAAACCATGTGAAAAGGCCCCCGAGAAACAGGACCCCTTTCTTGCCCGTTGACTTGCGCATTGATGGACTCTCATCGCTGTGCCCTCTTCAACACTACGCTCTCATTGCTACCTAATCATTCGACACGTACTAGACCTGCGGCGAGTGATTAGATAGTCAGTGGGCGTTTCAAGCCAACTGCGCCAAAGGAAAGGCCATGTTAGATCGCCGAGGGCATATCATTCGATGCCTCTTAACTAACTAAACTACTCCTTCTTCGACCTTCGCTCTTACTGTGAAATCCTTTAACCCATTCGTTCCAATGTCAACCACTGGTGGCTGATATTTCGCAATCTTCTTAAAGGAAGCGATTACGATAAGGAATTTTCGGGGGACAAACCTGCGCCACATGTTGGCTTTTCATTTTGGATGATCATTTCCCTTCTAGCGGCTGTATCTTCCAACTTGCCCACGTAATGCCTTATCAATCAAAACACTATGCTTGTTGGCATGATGGCGGCTATCGGGGTTAACACGTCCGAACAACGTCGTTCTTTACCGTCGCTCATCCATGGTCGAAAATGAAAGGGCAATCAAAGGGGTACTATTTTGCTTATTTTTGACGGATTTCTTTGCTTTTTTCGCCATTGGCGTACTATTGAGACCCCACGTCCCCTCTAAACCCCTGTGAGATCTATCGTAATCGCTTCCTTTAAACCGTTCTGGCTCAAACGGGCGGTTTTCAAGAAACGCGTGTGGTCGTGAACGGGTTAAGGGCAGCGGTTAGGATCGATTCTGGCCGAGTTCATAGCAGGGTTAACCCTACCGTTGGTACTTTTGGGAAATTTTCACAACCCCCTCCCTGTTTAGGGGGTAGTGATACGACGGCCCCCTTAGGTTTTTATAATTTTGCAGGGTTTTTTGATCACGTTTTGGATGTGTTGGAACCCACGCATTACGGTCCTGACAACGGAGAGCGTTTGCTCATCGGGAAGAGGCAAGAAACTGGAGAGCTGAAATTCAAATGAGTATCTCTGCGTGAAAATTCAGGTTTTTTTGGAAACGTGAGACGGATTTGGAATCGACAAGGTTTCAGCTTTCTAGCAGCCCTTAGTTTACTTCAAAATATGAAATGGTTAATTATTGAGTAAAAAAAGTTACATTTGACTAAAAACATAGAACTTAGAAAATTTTAGGGGGGGGGGGAATAATCAAAGGAGTAGTTCGACTTTCCGTTTCGCACGTGCCCTTACAATTAGAGGGAAGCCAAACTGAAGAATACCCTCTCTCGTGCTCTTCAGTGAGGGAGGGAGGAAAAAGTGCTGAGTTGATTATTGAGTAAGAAATAAAATTCCAATGGAATCTACACCTGCCTCTCTCGAGAGTCATGACCTTCTTCAAATTCGAAGTGCTGCGCAAAAAAAAACCAACACGTGTACATTTTTCCGTGCATATACGAGCTTCCGACCTTCAAACAATCACAACTTCCTTCAAACGCATTCAATTTGGGAAGCTGAAGCCAGTATGACAAACTTCAGGGTCAAGCTTTCCGAGAAGTACTAGACTTCCCAGAAAGTTATCGATTCGAAAAATTAGTCCCATTGTGACTTTTTTTTGGCGGGGAGGGGGGGGGGGGAGCTTGTGGTACTGAATATGAGAGTGTAGTTGCTAAGCTTCCAACCAAGATTGATAATAACTTTTATTGGCCGACGTTTCGGTGCTTTCACCTTCTTCAGAGCCTGGAAAAGTCGAAAGCCATTTAGGAAACTACCCGTCCAAACACTATTTCAACCTACAAGAATCATTCAACAGGGTGTAAACTACTAAGGCGATGTCATGGAAGAAGATCAGAAACGAACCTTAAGGGTACTTAAGATTAAAACGGACCTAAGGTACCCTAGGTATCGCTTTAGTAGTTTACTTTCTGTTGAATGATTCTTGTAGGTTGAAATAGTGTTTGGACGGGTAGTTTCCTAAATGGCTTTCGTCTTTTCCAGGCTCTGAAGAAGGTGAAAGCACCGAAACGTCGGCCAAATAAAAGTTATTATCAATCTTGGTTGGAAGCTTAGCAACTACACTCTCATATTCTGTACCACAAGCTCCCCTCCCCCCTCCCCGCCAAAAAAA
>MU870933.1:14799-27603 GCA_036418205.1 Ostertagia ostertagi | reverse complement strand
AAATATGGAGGATAGGTAGTGGAGGAACTGAGGACTTCGCCTTTGACATAAACCTTCTCAAATTTTCTGCAAGGAGCTCTGCCTTGTCAGAGTCAGACACCGCCATGGAACCATCAGGGCGTTTGAGCCCTGACGCCCTCTTTGTTAAAGCGAAAATTCAGGTACTTGTGGAGAGCAACCTTTGACTTGGATGTAAAACTTTCTTTTCGACCGAGATATTATATTTGAGCATCTTTTTTTTCAAATCTTTCTGATGCCAGCTTATAGCAATGCCAGTGCTCATATAGTTTGCTGAGAGCAGCTTTTTTGTACGCCTTGACTTCTGAGTTGTATGCAGAGACAAGATGGGTTGGAAGATTCGGGTAACTGAGAGACATTTTGCGAAGAGGCACAAGTAGGGCGATACAATGATTAAGTACAAAAAGAAATAACTCGTACATCTCATGAACATCACCACAGCCCTTGAATGAGCCTATCCAGTCAATATCATGTAAGTATGCGTTGATCATCTCAAAGTTTGCAGCTTTAAAATCATGCTTCCATGCACATTGCGCTTGAATGAGCTGAAGAAGCTGAATTGTACTGAAGCATGATCACTTTTGCCTACGGGAGCAGTTGTGCGGACCTTAGTAATAGAGTCTGGGTTGTTGCAGAACAAAAGATCCAAGGTATGCTGCCCTCGTGTGTTGGAATTCACTAGCTGAAGGAAATTGTGACTTGAAATCATATCAAGAAAGGCGTTGGAAGAAGAGGAGGCATGAGGAGGGGTGACATTCCAATTGATATCGGGATAGTTAGAGTCCCCCATTAGAATACAAATATTATCACTAGAGGCGAGATCGCTAATGCATTTAGTAAGTTGATCGCTGAGATCCGAATTGCACTTGGGAGCCCGGTAGACAACGATCAACCGATGAGTTCCGTTTTTTAAATGAAGGTCGACAGAGAGAATTTCATATCCTTTAGGAACCGATTCTCGAAAAACTAGGGCAGGGAACAAGCAACGTTTAATTAGTAATGCCACTCCGCCGCCTTTGATTCTAGGCCGGTCGCATCTAAAGGAAGTCATACGAAGCGATTGGTTCACCGATTAGAGATTCAAGATGACTAGTAGACTTCAACAACGTTTCGGTCAAAGCTATCGCGTCGTACTGCATTGCAACAATTAAGAAAGCCAGACAATGAGCATTGCTCTGCAAAGACCGGATATTGCTGAGAAGGCATCAAATTTCATTACCTTTACACCGGAGAGGAATTATACGTTTCCCGAAGAAGGCATCAAGAAGGATGAAACATTACCAATGTACGAAGAGCGAGGGGAAGAAACAGAGCCATTGACGGTATTACAACGTTCGACATGATTACTACGAATAGCTGAGCGGCTTTCCCGCCTCCGCATCCTTTCCTCGAAGGGGAGCGATTCCTGAGGAATACTCCCCTACCTGGGAAACTGCGGAGACGGGGAGCCCTTTTTACAGCAATTTTCTGAAATTTCGAGGAAGGCAGAATGACTTTTATCAGCCTACTTTTACCAGGACTCCAACGGCCAAGTCTATAAACTGATACAGGGAATGCATCAACATTCAAATGCATGAGGATATTGTTAACACTCTGAAAATCATATTGAATTCTATCAATGCAGCTGCTGTTGTGCAAGTCTGGCACCCCACTAATGATTATCGATCTATTCATCTCGATCTGATCATAAGACAACGGCTTAGGCTTAGCGGGGTCAGGATTGGGAGGTGTGGAGTCTACATTATGCTCAAGAAATCGCAAGCGTTCTTTAAGATGATTGTTTTCCTTTTCCAAATCAGTAAACGTTTTGAGACGCTCACGTAACGAAGCATTTTCTTCGATCACTGCGGTGAGTTGAGTGGAGATGGTGAGGAGTAGTTTCTTGACACAATCCGGTATCGACTTCGTATCATTAAAGGCAAACCCCGGGATTAGCCCGACTAGTAGGAAGGATACCGCGAGGGAAATTGTAAGACCCGTACCTACCTAGATCACTTCAACTTGGTCGCGAAAATCGCGCGGTTAGGGCGCTAATCCTTACGGGCCTCCAACCATCGAACGCTTCCCACCCACCGCGAGATGTGGTGAGATCAGCGTGCATTGATGTAGAGATCAGCGTGCTCTCTCAAACGACGTTCTCTCTCGCGTGTTTTGACCTCTCTGATCGCCCTGTCTTGCCGTCGTACCACATCCGACCTTTTGAAGGTTAAGGCCTTAAGTTCAGCGTTCCCAAAGCATTCTCTCGCTTCCCTCTCCACTTTGGGGTCGCTCCGCAGCTAAGCTATCACTGCGAAGCGCTCTTAGCACTACTTTAATTACGGAGTTTGCCTTTTAACCTGCTTGACGATGTCGACCAGCTCGGGAGAAGAGAGTGGCCCATCGGGCGTGGCGATCCTTGGACGTTTACCAGTCTCAATCAAATGAGACACAGGTGTTTCCATCGTGATCGCGAATACGAGATCAATTGAGAGTTCAATACGGCTCAATCGATCGCTTCGCGAAAGGAGGCACGACTGAAGAAAACGAGGACTTCACCTGAGAGTGTCGCAAGTCAGTGAATCGTAAGATTTTTGCTCCCTTGCGACTAAGAGCAGCACGGGTTAAGAGCAGTGGACAGAAGTTGTCGATGAAAGTAGCTGGTAGGCGAATAATCAGCGATAGAACTCAAATGGTTGACCAGGTCGACAATCGCCGCCGCACACAGGCAGTACATGCGGCAGAATGCGGCAAAGTTAGCGGTTTATAAAATAGGAGGATTAGTTTTTTTGTTTTTTTTCTTTTAACGAAAGTTCTTGCCGATCTCGATAGCTCGGCTTTCAATGCACCATGTCTGACAAAAATTCTGAAAGACTGCATCATCCTGTAATAATTAGAGAGCCCAATTTCTGCTCTATCCAGCAGTGCTATCAGCGGTGCTCTATGTCCATTACTGCCACTTTTCCAAAGCCTTTGATATTAGCTTGTCCTGAAAGTCTTTGCCCATTTGTCGATTTTTTTTTCAAATCCACTTTTCTTCTTTAGCCCAGTCAGCAATTTACAGTCATATGCCCCATCGTAATCGTCAACATATTGCCTTTCAGCAGGTGACTTGTGGATGCCGTTTGCCTAGAAGTCCTGAGCTTTCAAGGCAAAAAACTGGAGGAAGTCCGTTTTCGAGTAGTCCGGAACATAAAGCTCTCCCTCTTTTAGTTGAATCAGCAGCAACAGAAGCAGACGGTATTCTGTTGGGGCCGGATCTGCTGAACACAAATGGTGGGACAGAACATCCCATGAGGGCTTGGAGACTTTTGCTGGACCTTCTTCAAAATTCCTTGACGATCGCTGCTCGGATGAAGTGATCTTTGTAATGTTTTCTACGCATAGTGCATGAGATCCCATCCGCTTGCCCACATTATCGAACTACAACAGCAGTGAAGTTCGTTGGTAGGAGCTGTCGGCAAACGGATCGCTTGCAGTCTGAAAGTTGCCTCTCAAGTTGCAGTGCTGGAGTGGACGTCGGAATCTCTGGTTCTACGCGTCTGAGCCAGTGGCGCTCGCGGGTGTGGTTTACTTGAGGAACCCACTCCTACCACCAACAAAGTAGTCGGGTCAAACGCGATACAGACGGTAAATCAAAATGTTCATGCAAAATCTGAAGGCTTCTGAAGGCGGTTGTCACCCAGATCACGAAATCCCTTTTTCCATAATTTCTTTTCTTTTTGAGGAGCTATTGAGGAATGGCTATTGTGTTCTGATGACTGTGGTAAAGCTGTGTCAGTTACCGTGCATTGCACCAGAGACTGTTTCCAACAACTCCAGAAGACACTCGTCACTCAGGGTAACAAGCCAACCGACTTTGGGCTTTTTTCTTGAGTTTCTGGGACATCGGCAACCAAATGTTTGCCATGTCGTGAAAGACACTCTGGAGCTCCATCGCAAGACGTAAGGCTCTTGCCGCATCGCTTCCACTGACGCGTTTTCTGGGTTTCAGAATCAAGAGTAGCCAAATATGCTTTCAGTCAAAGTCGATTTTCTCAGCCATAATCGCTGCGAAATACCACGGCAGAAATGCTCTGGAGAGATCATTGACTGGGTTCACATACGTTTTACAATGGATGTTCAAAAATTATCCCTGGAGATTTCACAACATACACATGAAAATGGGCAAAGACTTTCCAGGACAACCTAATATTATACAACATGTCCAACTTACAAATCCGCGCAATTTTCTTCTTTTGACTTGAACTAGTTCAGAAAGCTCATGGTATGAACCATTCTTTTGGACCAGCAATCACTTCATTATATAAACCAGAACTTTGGTGTGTCGGTTTGTCGGTGTGTGTGTGCGGTGTCCGACCGCTCACAAAACCAGGGAGTACGAAGGGCAACACTTCGTGATGTTGATGTCATGATCATGATAACACCCACAGCGGCTATATAAACACCGATCGAGCACACTCAGTCTCATTCTACATGGTGCTGCCGTGGCAGCCGGATGAGCGGGGGGAGGGGGAGGGTGGAGAGAGAAAGAGGAGGGAAGGGGGAGAGGAGAAAGGGAGAGAACATGGTGCTGCCATGCGCCGGAGAGAAGGGGTATAAGGAGGTATAACACATTCAATAGTGAGGTGGTTAATGGAGTACGTCATGCTGCTATTCCGTGGTTCCTCCCTACCCTGTGATGCGCGCGATAGCGGGCGGAGCAAACCTGGTGTTTTCTAAAAAGCAGCTGAGAACTCGCCAAGAAATTGATCTCACGACCTCTTGCCGTCGGCCCGGGCCTCGCTTCAAAACGAAAATCGTTTCGCAGAGTTGGAGAGCAGATTCGAGATCAGCGTCCAAAAACACATCTAGTGGTGTATAAGTCGTTACAAATGGCCACTTCGACCTGGTATCCTTCCCTTGTGAGAGAAGGGGATGAGACTCCTTCCTGCTGCACTGATTTGACTGGATTCTACCAAAATAGGGCCAGGCGCTCTCACAAAAGCGGAGAGTTGGGGAGGATAGGTGATGGTCTAGTAGAAGAAAATGGCATCCAACCTTCGCACTAGTATGCACCTGTAGGCTTCAGAAAAATTAAATTCTAAAATGAGGAATGAGCAAGTAGGCCGAGCAGAGAGAGAGCATTAGCGTGGGGACAGCATTGATATGGGTCACAGACCCCGTGGCTTTCCTCAATAGCGTGGCCGAGAGGAAGCACTACCGGCTTGGTCTCCATGGAATAACTCACCAGCAGCGCGGACACGAACGCGTGCGGATGACGTCACAGCGGCGGCGAGAGGTTGGGCAAGAGAGGCGGTCATATGGCGCGATCACATTCGGCATTAGAGCGCACAGGCCGCATTGCCCCATCCTGCGGCGGACAACTCGTCCGTATCACTCAACTACTAGACTTCAGTAATTGATCGATCTGATAATTTGGGTCTCAAAAATCTCGCTGAGTCCCAAGGATCTAAAAAAGAGCGAATAGCTTCGCTGGCCTGATGCCAAGGCAAGAGGAACGGAACAGAATGTGTTGCGCGGACGAGTTGTCCGGCCACAGCAGGATGTGATAATCACGGCCTGTGCGCTCCAATGCCAATGCGATCGCGCGCGGGGTCGCATTCATGCGAAAATCAACTTGTAAGAAAGGTGTCCCAATTTTTGTTTTCTGGTCCGTTTGTATGGTTTCTCTTCATCGGTGTAAGACTGACTACCACCTGCACCACGGTTTCCGATGAGCTGCCTTTTTATCGTATAAACTCCGACTTTGAAGCAGGGACGGAGTCAATTTCCCTTAGTCGCGGATACTTCAAAAAACAAAGCAATAAAACAGGTTTTCAGTAAATGGTTCCAGACAATATCTGCAGTGGAGTTCTCATATCTCAACGTCACGTCCTGTCAGCAGCTCACTGTTTTACACATAACTTCAGCGGTCCTAACGGAAAAGTGCAATGGATACAGGTATCAAAGAACCACCTGAAATTACATTTCATGGCAAAAGGCCGATATGAGTCACATTTGATTCAATCGTTCAGGGTCACGAGCCTACCTGTTCCAAAAGACCAAAAAATTCTCATAGGAACGGAATGTGATAAGGACCAGCGCACGTGCCCCAAATCTAACATAAGGACATCAGTTGCGGTTAGGAGTTTTTCTCTTACCAGTGAAGGCATTGAACTCCCCATGGAACTTTGAGCCGAGACCTAGACATATCGATAGAGCCTGGGACACGGTTAGAACTGCGGAACCCAAAATTGCAAAACGATTCTGCCAAGGAAGTTACGAGCAGTCGAAGTTGGCTGCAAATGAGTGCTTTTGGATGAGGCTCGCTAGTGTCAGAGAAACTGTGTTGCCGTGGTGTAGTGGTAAGGCTCTCGCTCATCATCATGCAGGTCATGGGTTCCGCTGCGGTTGACGTTTTTGCAAATCATGTTCCGTACCCAGTAGAGAGTTCTATTCTCGTTTCTGACATTTATTTGAATAAGCACCTAATCACAGCTATGCTAATACCATTGAC
This sequence comes from Ostertagia ostertagi, assembly GCA_036418205.1. Lineage (NCBI taxonomy): Eukaryota > Metazoa > Nematoda > Chromadorea > Rhabditida > Trichostrongylidae > Ostertagia > Ostertagia ostertagi. The sequence continues at coordinate 21,110 of MU870933.1, read as the reverse complement.
GTTTGTTGTGTGAGTTGAGATGAAGTAACTTCGTGCGCACTTTCTTCTACACCCAGCGTTCAGTTAAAAGAACAGAGCTAATTTGATACCTCTACCACTCCACGGCTTGTCTGCCTTGCCTTGCCCGAGCTGTCTTCATCCTCGTTATTGCAATAATCCCACTCCGATTCGTTTGGGGCATCCGATTCCAATCTTTCCCCTTTACAATATCGATCCAGCGATGCACGAAGTATAAAAGCGGACCTTGCAGCAATCTTTCTCTTTTTGCATGTTGCAGGACTATTATCTTCTTGTTCCGAATTTTGCGAAAAGTATCCAAACTACCTTCGCGGGAGAATACACCATTATCAATGAAGATATTCATCAGGAACATAGCGACAACTATATCTGTCACTCGGTCTTCACGTTCTGACAAGGTGCTCGCTCGGATAAGTTAAAAACTAGAATAGAAGTCTCTAATGGGTATGAAACATGATTTGCAAAAACGCGTCAGCAGCGGGAACCGAACCCATGACCTGCGTGATGATGAGCGAGAGCCTTACCACTACACCACGGCAACACAGTTTCTCTGACACTAGCGAGCCTCATCCAAAAGCACTCATTTGCAGCCAACTTCGACTGCTCGTAACTTCCTTGGCAGAATCGTTTTGCAATTTTGGGTTCCGCAGTTCTAACCGTTGTCCCAGGCTCTATCGATATGTCTAGGTCTCGACTCAAAGTTCCACGGGGAGTTCAATGCCTTCCCTCGTTAGGCCAAGAAGGCATGAGAATTGAAAATGAGAAGAATTATAGCAATGGAGGGTTGTCGATTTTTGATTTTGATCGGAACGGAATACGCCAAGCATAAGACTCATGCCCTGAACCCAAAACAAGGACATCAGCAGTTAATTTTTTTTGGTACAAAAGCGGACATCCATTACATGTCCCATGGCTTGTCTTCAACGTCATCCGTCCACTGCTTCTTCTTCTTCTTCTTCTTCTTAGCGTTGTCCAACTTTCGTCGGGTACGCTCTTTTCACCAAGGCTTTCCAGCGATCTCGATTCCATGCATCGTCTGCAGACAGGTCAGCAGCATTCATGTCGATCTTCACGTTGTCCATCCATCGTAATTTGGGTCTGCCTCTCGGGCGTGTACCAGTGAAGGTAATATTATCGGCTGATCTGGACACGGTGTCTGGAGGCCTTCGCAAAATGTGACCATACCAGCGTAGGCGAGAGGAGGCAAGGGAATTGACGATCGGTTGGACCTTGATCTTGTCTCGAATGTCTTCGTTCCGAATGTGGTCGAATCGCGTGTGTCCCAGACTCCATCGTAACATCTTCATCTCCATAGACCCATATGCTCTCGTTTCGTCAGCCGTCATCTGCTTCGTTTCCGCTCCATAGATGGCGACTGGTCTCACGACTGAGGTGTAAATTTTAGACTTCAGGCGGATCGGCATTTTCCTGTCACAGAGAACGCCAGTGACAGTCCTCCATTTGTTCCATGCAGCGTTTATTCTAGCAATTGTATCGGCTTTACTATCGGCGTCCGCGGCCAGTGTGGACCCTAGATACGGAAACTTGGTGGTCTTGGGTAGGGATGCTCCGTCTACTGTGATCGAAGACTCTGTGGCCGTTGTGCACATGTATTCTGTTTTGTTGATGTTGAGCCTGAGTCCATGGTCCTTTAGCTGTTTCATCCACTGATTGACACGTCTCTCTAATTTCATTTTCGACCGATCCATTAGCAGTATATCATCAGCGTACCCAAGCGTCATCGGGGGCTCTTTCCGAATTTTCCTCGACGCATAGTCCATACATAGAATGAAGAGTAATGGTGAGAGGGCCGACCCTTGATGAACTCCAACTGTGACTGGGAACTGTGAGGTATCACCTACAGGTGTTCGGATGGCAGTTGAGGAATTAAGGTAGGTTAGCTGCACAGCTTTAACGAGTGCTTCTGGTATTTGTTGGTATCGGAGCGCCTCCCATATGAGTTGACGGGGTATTCGGTCGAAGGCTTTCTCCAAATCCAAAAAAGCCATGTGCAGTGGTCTATTCCATTCCTTCGCTTTTTCCATCATGCGTCGAGCCACGTGAATGGCATCGGTGGTTCCGAGCTCTGGTCGAAAACCACATTGCATCCGACTGATGTTAACTATCTCTCTGAGCCTGGCCAAAACTCGTTCGAAAATTTTCAGGGTGTGGCACATCAGGCGAATTGGGCGATAGTTGGAGCAGCTGGCGATGTCACCTTTCTTCTTGTAAATGGGCACAGTGACGCTTTTTGACCAATCTGTCGGGATCGCACCCTTCTCAATACACTTATTGAAGAGCTGAGTCAGGTAACGGCACCCTCCAAGTTGGTTCCAGACTTCTACTGGAATGTCATCAGGACCGGTGGCTTTCCCATTTTTCATCTTCTTCATAGCTTCATCGACTTCTTGCTCGGTGATGCACGGTATAGGTCCATGAGTTTGCGGCTCTTTCGGGAGTGGTGGATGTGGGAACTCGACGTTGCAGATTTCTTGGAAGTGTTCTTGCCAACGTTGTTTGATTTGCTGAATTCGTGCAAGAGTACTCCATTTTTGTCCTTTATGAAGGTTGTTGTGTTTACGAAGTCCTGTGTTGCTCTTGAGCGTCCTTTAGCAAGGCGGTAGATGAGCTTTTCACCTTCCTTAGTGTTCAGCTTCGCGATCATTATATCCGTCTTGTCTTGGATAGCTTTTGCGATGGTTTTCTTGGTTTCTCGTTTAGCTACACAGTATCTTTCCCTGGTCTCGGTCGTAGGGTTAAGATGCCAGACTTTGTACGCATTCTTCTTGGACTGAATCGCTGTTGCTACGTCATTGTTCCAAAACCATGCTGGTCGATCCGGTACACTCTTGAATTCCCTTTTGTAGCCGATTGTCCGCGCAATATCTCTGATTTGTCGAGTGAGCTGTTTCCAGCCCTTTTCGAGGTCATCAGGGTTGGCTTGACTGATCTTCATCGTTAGGTAGTTTCTGTCAGCAGGTCTTAGATCGGCAATTTTGCTCCATCTTATAGCCTCCGGTTGAACCTCGGTTGTTTGAAGGCGGGCGAGTTTCTAGGCATCTTGATGGAAGCGACGACGGGACGGTGTTGACTGTTGACAGTTATCGATGGGATCACTTTGCAATCTAGGACATCACTTCGGTGGCTCTTTCTTGCCAGAATATAGTCGATCTGTGCTTTGAAATCTCCACTGTAGTATGTTACCAGGTGGGATTCTCTTTTTTGAAAAAAGGAGTTGGTAATGACCAGATCTAGGGATTTTGGCATATTCTAAAATACGAGAACCGTCTTCGTTTTTCGTGCCATAGGCGAATCGTCCTTGTGTATCCTCATATTGATCATTGCTTGCGCCAATATGACCATTGAGGTCTCCCATGATGTACAGGTGTTCATTGAGCGGGCGTGTGGACGTCACGTCAGCGAGTTGTTCCCAGAACATTTCTTTCACGCTATTGGGCAAATTTGCCTGTGGGGCGTATGCGCAGATGATATGTGTCGCTCTTGTGCCGAAGATCATGGTAATGTACATGATGCGATCAGAAATTCTCTGCACATCCTTAACAGTGTGTTCCAGTTTTTGTGACACTGCGATGGCGACACCGTTGGTCTTGGATTGTTGACCGTTGTAGTATATATTGTAGCCACCAATCCTTTTAGCCTTAGCGCCTGTCCATTTGGTTTCTTGTAGTGCACAAATATCAATCTTCTTTCTCTGAGCATTTCTGTTAATTCAGCAGAGCGGCCGGTCAGGGTACCGATGTTGAGCGTGGCAATCCTGACGATCTTGTGTTTGTCCTTTACGGAGGACTTCCTAGCATGTGTGTCCATTACGGTGGACGTCCTAGCATGACCCATTACGGTGGGTAACCTAGCATTGATCGGGATGCTCGAAAAATCCATTGATCATAGTAGTGCAGAATTTGAGACAATCTCTTGAGTGAAGTTCTGCTTCTTCTATCCTCGAGAGACACCCTCCGCGTTAGCCAGCCGAGGCTGTTGCCACTCCCACGCCACGATGAGGCCACGGATAGGATTTGTGGGAGATCCGTCCACTGCTATAATTCTAAAAATTAGCCGACCCCCGCCCAACCTTCCCTCGATCATACCCTCACCATCATGGCTGTTCCTATAGCGATCGATTCTGAGCTATGAATCTCTTTCACTGAGGGTCCTCTCTCACTGAAAGATCTCGAGCCGGTTGGTGGCGAGGCTACGTGGCGCGACCCCAGGTGGCGGATAGGGGGTAAATCGCGGACCAAAAGCCACCATGTACTTGCCCTGAGACGCAGGTGGATTCAGGGGATGGACTCCCTGTTTCTGTAGTGCTGTGTTGATTCATACCAGCTGTCTCCACTCAGGCGCATCCATGCATGCTTGTGTGTGGTGCGCTCTGTGTGTGTGCGGTTGGTATCCTGCATGTCGGCACAGCCAAAAGCTTGCATTCAAGTGACTGGGAAGTACATGGGAGGCGATTCGGGGCCGCCTCCAAAAACTAAGCCCTTGTTCCGCTCCAGGATAGCGTGGCTAACTACCTGGAGGTCTATCCTAGCCCACACGACAGAGCCTGGCAAGCTACTCGTGTGCCTTCAATATGCCGAAAACAGCAAAATAAATTGGCTCCATTCCATTGAACCTAGGGCAGAAGTGGTGTAGTGACAAGTGGCACGCTTACCAAGCGGTCCGGGATCAAATCCTGGGTCGTGAGTCGCCCGGGCCAACCAAGCCTTCCATCCCTCCGGGGTCGGTTAATTGGTACCAGACTTGTCTGGGAGGATAAAAACACTGACTTGTACATCGGCTGGCCCCGCAAGTCATTGTATAGGCCACATCGCATTCAAACGCCACTACGAATGTACAAATGGAAGTAGAATGCGTGCCGCATCCCAAAAAGGGATTGATCAACGGCAAATGCTTTATCCTTTACCAGTTTTGTTCCGGCCGCTACCGCGCGCATGTCAAAGTGCATAGGCGGTAACAAAAATGAGCACAGCCGGGCTCTTGTGTTGAACAGCACTCATGCTTTTGATGAATCTGAGTGATGTTATCAACGAAGGTGACTATACTGCTGGTGATAAAGCAATTATTTATCGTTGCGTCAACCCCACAAACATCCATCATTTTCGGAAACTAACATGGTCTAGCGGCCGAATAAGCTTGATAAGCAATACCTTTGTTCAAGCTGCACGATAGTTGTTTACGCTATCAGGACTTTGCATGAACAACTATCATGCTTTGGATGTTGAGGATGTTTAGCGGTTGCAACTTCTTACGTCTATGGCATTGAAAGAGAAACACCAACACTTATTATGCACAAACACCGACCATCCCAGAAAGCTCGGAAAGATTAGCGGTCTAAGCAATCTCGATGGTAACGACGAAATCGCAAACTAAATAGTATTTTTTGTCGCCATCTAGATAACAACTTTAGCGGCTCTTCATTTTTAACCTGATCAATCTTATCAGCCCTTATCTTGTTATCACTTTTGTCCCCCACCAAATATGTTCCCGTCCCACCCCCTATATCATATCTTGAAATCAACTCCTGACGACTTCTGGTACCCGCGCTATGAATTTCCCCTTCAAACACACGCACACCAACAGAAACACTTAGCCGATTGTCCAGGGGTGGCCAATAAAGAGACACTTCTTTCCACATTTCAGACAGCATTAATCACACTTTGCTAGAATCAAATCGACTGCCCCCAACTCAGTATTAAAGAGCACATTCTAATCTATCTAAAAATTACATGACAGCCTTCTACACCGACGACATCAGAAGATTTTCCCACGGAAACATGGTTCACGGTACGAGCTCAACGAGGTCGTCGTACCATAGACCATTACGACGTCCCTGAAACGCTGGTCAAAAGCGGTTTTGCATAGTCACAGCTAATGTCTCTGGGAAGCTATTCAACAGTTAATCCATTGAAGAAATTATGTAGCAGCTTCAGGCCGGAGCGATTACGGTAAGCCTCGTTGAGCTCGACGGTGGCGGCAGATGACGTCATATTCTGAAGACGGGGCAGTGAAGGAGGGCCTGCTTCTGTTTACGGGGGAACACCTAAGGAATATTCCGCCGTAAAACTTTCATTAACATCGGCTCCCTGTGCGACGAAAAGTTCGATGATGTGCGCCATGGGCAAAGTGTCTCTTTTTTGGCCACCCCTGTATATAGTAGGATCCTTTAAACATTCCCCTGAACCTGAGGGAGCTCACAATACGGTAGCGTAGGATAAGACCGCTCAGAAGAGGCTGTTAGGATCTCAGGCTGACTAAACGAAGAACTGGGCTGG